>PVKB01003316.1:152837-208750 GCA_004027205.1 Ctenodactylus gundi | reverse complement strand
GTAAGACATTTCAGTTTCAGGACATGTCATGCTGCTAAGGGAACAGAAGGAAGAAATAATGATGCAGCTAACGGGCGAAATACATGAGGTGAACACGTCTGTGATGGCCAAAGTACGGAAATCACCGAAGACCACCTAAACCGAGAGGGCAGGCAAGAGCTGTGCTTCAGAGCCCAGCGTACGAGCGAGGCCACTGCTGACAGAGCGGGAGGGGCACGGCTTCACGGCGGAAAGAGGGGAGGTCTCGGGGGCTCCACCTGCCCCTCGCTGGCAGGGACGCTGCAGGAGGACCAGCTAAAAGTGGGACATCCCACGTGGCTTCTCAGGAGTACATGGGTGGCTTTCTCTGATTGCCTGCTACTGGTCAAGGTGTAACCATTTAGGATGAATTGCTCCAGCGGCTGTGGTTTGACTTCCGGGGTGGCCTCTGCAGACTGTGGGTCGGACTCTCACGCTTGACAAGGGTATAGTCGTGCAATCTCGGCAGGGAGGGAGGCTGAAGCCCCAGGACTGCAGGTTCAACTCCTACGTGGGCAACTTAGCGAGATCCTGCCCCCAAATAGAAAATACAAAACAGGGCCGAGGATATCGGTCTGTGTGAAGACCCTGGGTTCAACCCCCAGTACTGAAAACATTTTTTCATTTTTTATGTGTAGTGCTACCATTGTACATTTTCAGTGTCTCGATATACTGAACAGTAACAGTAGTTCCCACTAGAGTTTAAAGTTAGGATTTATTTTCCTTATTTTCTTCCTAATACTTCTCATACTTTTCCTCAATATTTTATAATAGATATTATTTATAACAATGAATAAATAAATGGCTTTTTTAAGGAAAAAGAAATGGAGTTTCAGAAAAGTAATGCCATTTTCCTGAAGCAACCCAGATGATCTGGACCTGAGCACCACCAGTTCCTTGGGTAACACCACCTGAGCCCTTTCCCGTTCACCAATCTTCCTGTGAACTGTGCACACAAGGGATCAGGGCTGTACTTCTTGAAGAATCTAATGTCTGCTGGTGTAAAGTGAGGCTGAGTGGTGATGCTTGTGTCCCCCACCCCACTCCACAGACAACTTGGCTTCCCTTAGACCTGTGCTGGGGCCAAAAGTGTTGGGAGTCATTGGCTTAGGGGTTTTTAGGGCTCAGTACCTGAAAGCATTGAGAATGACAACTGTGTTGTGGAACTTATACAAATTGCCTTTTTATTTCAGCTATCACTTTAAAACTACTTAGTTAGGTCTCATTGTCTAATAGCTAAAAAAAATTTTAAAGTATGATCATATCTTCTAGGACATCTTAACTCAAACAAAATAGAATTATTAAACACCTATTCTGTTTCCAGGATGGTACATTCCCAGATACTTTCAAGGAACAGACAAGCACTTCTGACTATTGTCTCAGGAAGAAATTCACAAAACCAAAACATCTCCTTACAGTTACAGAAGCCACTGGCCCAAACCTCTGTTGGAACAGTAGGCAGGTGATGTCACCTGAAAGCCTGGAGGTGGGAAGATGCTTGAGGCCAGCAGAGACCTGTAAGTGCTTCACAAAAATGGGCCTGCATATTCTGGGGTACCAGTGTCACTTACCTCCCATGTAGTTGCAGTTGGCAGGAAATAGTCTTGGCTCCTAAGAAAAGAATGGAACATTTCAAAAGGCTGAAATAAAAATGACCCAAAAAACCAGAATCCTGTCTGAACAAAAATATTCTGCTAGAAAAAAGACAAAGGAAATAAAGTTTCATGTCTAAGCAGGTAACTAATAAAATGTCCTGCTAACGAACTTACACTACAAGAAATGCTAAAGAAAAATTGGGGGACTGACAGAAAATGGCACAACTGAGCCAGGTATTTTGTCCCACGGGGCTAACTCCCCTGCTGGGTGCTGGGGCAGGTCTGTGAACATTAGCCTCCCAAGAGCTGCACTGCCTGAGGCTGGGGTATGAGTGGTGGAGACTAAAAGCTGATGCTAAGCTAGCTTGGGCCTGAGTCCCATCACCCTGTCGTCTCAGGAGGAGGGTCGACCTTGCCCTGGGCCAACCCCAAGGTTACAAATGATAGCTAAAATGTGATTCTTTCACACCCATACACATGCATCTGCCTAATGCAGGGGTGGGCTAGAGGTTCTGTCTACAAATTCTGGCCTGCGTACAAGGCCCTGGACTTCTACCAGGCTCTGGGTCTTAATCCAGGGCATTGAACACTGGGTTTCAAGACAATGGCCCTTTCAGCTTTGGTGTCTTGGCACTGTCAGGCAGAGTCCTGATTCCCTACTCTTCAGCCCAGGATTGGGGCCAAGGTGATAGTTGCTGTCAGCCTGTGGCTTAAGGTAGTTTCTGTAGTTCAGTCTGTACGTTGGTCTATAATAAATCTGGATCTTTGTCCAGTACTGGGCTCACTGGCAGGCCTGGTAGTAAGTTCAAGTCTAAGGCCTAGATTTAATTCCCTTTGCCTTTCACAAGCAGAAAGCACCTCACTCCCCCTTACACTGGTCAGAGTGGGAGACTGGGGGGTGCAGGCAATTCTTTCCTTGCATTGGGTTTCTCCTTCCACACGTATTTCTTCCAAAGACTTTTTGTCTTGACATACCAAAAGTAGGCACTGTGGTCTCTCACCTGATTCCTGTAGCTCTTCTGAAGGTGATGGTGCATGAAGAGCTGCTCCACTGGAGCATCTGTGGGGTTCAGAAAGCAGGAAGGCCACACTTGGCACTCCTCTTGCCCAACTCCTCCGTGTCACATGTCCCCCACTCCCTCACCTGCTGCAGACCAAGCCTGGAGCCTCATGCAAGCTAGGCAAGCAGAATACAACTGAAGTATACCCAGCTTCTTTAAATGTTTAAAATGGTAAAAGGTGTGTGTGGGGGGCATTATATATATTTTCTACAATTTAAATAAATAAATAGAGCTACGAATGAAGCTCTGTGTTAGAGCATTGTGAGCTGTATGTGAGGCCCTGTGATCAATCCCCAGCACTGCAAGGTAGAGGCAGATGGTGGACAGAAAGATAGGGATGGATGAATAGACAGAAAGACAGACAGATAGATATACACTTTTTAAAAGACACTTGAACAGCCTAGTGTGGTGGCACAAAGCTGAAGCCCCAGCTACTCAGGAGACTTAGGCCAGAGGATCACTTGAGCTCAAGAGTTCAAGGCCAGTCTGAGCAATACAGTGAGGCCCATTTAAAAATGCACTTCGAATAAATAAACATTTTAAAATATGTTGATCATCTGTGTTGGCTGTTTCTTTATCAGGATTTCACCTGCTTTTATGGAAATCTCACAGCACAGCACCTCCTAAGGGGTAGATATCATTGTCCCTGTTTTACTGAAACAGTTACCAAAGCTTAGTAAAAATTTTAGTAATGATTTATGAGGTTATTGAGTTCTTCTTGTGTATTTAGCCTGTGCTGAGCCCTTTAAATGCCTTTTTAAAAACTGATTGTTCTAAACATTACAATTAAAACCTAGAGATTACTAAAATGAATAAGAGCCAACTATATGTCTTCTATAAGAGACACACTTTAAATATAAAGACACCTGTAGATTACAATTACATGGATGGGAAAACGTATATAGTGTTAACAGTGGCTTAAGGAGGTTAGAGAAGCTACGTCAGATAGGCTTCAAGACAAACCACATACCAGAGACAAAAAGGTGTCCTTCCAGTGATCAACACATTATGAAGATATAATAACAATATATTATAAACACATGTATGCTAACATAAATATATTAACAGGGCATTGAAGTAAGTGAAACAAATGAAGCAAAGAGAAGAGGTGGCAGGCAGAGCTCCTGCCCACACTCACTCTTTCTCTGCATCTTAGGTACAAGGTGAGACTATTTTCTCACTCTTGACTTTGAACAAGTGAGTGGCTTAATCCAATGGCATGAAAAGGTTAGAGGCGGGGCCAAGTCCACCTCCAAGCTTTCAGGGCCACAATAGATCTCTGTTTGCTTTCTTCTATCTTAGCCATGAGAATAACACAACCTGATGGCTCGCTAGACCAAATACGATCAAAAACTATGAAGGGCAAGCTACCTGTGGGCCAGCAGAATTGTAACTTGAAGCAGAGCCCTCTTCCAAGTCCAAATGAGCTTAGCCTCTGTCATCTCAACCCCAGATTCTGCACAGGGACTAAGGCCAGTCCAAGAGACCAACACAGTCATCTAGCCAACCTGAGGGTCTGTGACTAGTAGGTGCTCATTGTGAAAAAACTGATGGAACTAAGTCTGGAAATCATTGGTTCTACAATACAGTAAAAGAAATTAACACATCTCTCTTGGTAGCTGATAAGCCAGTCAAACACCACTAAAGACATAGCATTGTCAACCACCTTACCTAATTGATGTTTATAGGAGCCAGTATGATATGATACACAGTATTTGCAAGAGCACATTGTGTATTTACCCAAATAGAAGAGGTTCCGGACTACAAAACATTCCAATGAGTTTAAAATGACTGAATGCCTGCAGGTATATTCTGTCACGGCAATAGAATTACATCAGAGGGTTGGGGCGTAACTCAGCAAGCCCTGAGTTCCATTCCCCAACACCACATGAGCTGTGTGTGTTGGTACACACTCATAATCCCAGTATTCAGGAAGCCAAGTCAGGAGAACAGCAGAAATACTTGGAAATTAGATAGCATACTTCTAAATCATCACAAGGAGGTAATAAAATATTTCAAGCTGCATGGAAACAAAAATACAAAACATCAAAAAATTTTTGGATGTTGTTGAAGGAATAGTTACAAAAGAATTTCTTGCCTTAAATGCTTTGTTAGAAAAGAAGAAATGTTATGAAATAAATGGGCTAAGCTTCCAATTTTAAAAGCTAGGCAAGGAAAAATAAATAAAAGGAGGAAATAGAAAAGAAATAGAGATGAAAGCAAAAATAAGAGAAAATAAAGCTGAAGAAACAACAGAGAAAATGAACAGGCTCATCATTGATAATTGCTTCTTCAAAACTACCAACCAAACTCATAAACTCTTAGCAAGTCTGACCAAGGGACAACAGAGATTATACAAACCACAAAAATCAGGAGTGAACACGATGCTAAAACTAAACTCCTAATCAAATTTTCAAGAATATTATGAATAACCATATGCCAATCAAATTCCTGTTGTCCATCCTTTGATCACTAGGAAGACTGAGAGATGTCAAAGTTCACAGAACAATGTGTTAATGTGTGAACCCCACTTCAGGAGACCCTTCAAACTGGCTCTATTACTCTAAAGCTTAACCTTGCAGCTGACTGAGGTGGCTCCAAAAATAATAGAAAAAATGATGGGCTTCCTTTCCTTCACTCTAGGTGGGGTAGTCAGTGATGACCCACCATATGTTACTGTCACTGGGCATTTAGTTGACATAACAGTGTCACAGGACAAGGTGTTGGTGAAGGATACAAGAAGGTCTGAATACTGTGCATCTTACAAAATCTCGTAAGGTTTTATTTGTTGCATGTCTTTGCAACTATAAAAGTGGAGACTATTATCCAGGGATGGCGGAACATGCCTGTGATTGCAGCTACCCAGGAGGTTTAGGCAAGAAGATAAGTGCCAGCTCAGGCTGGGCAAGTTACCAAGACCCTGTCACAGAGTAAAAAAGTAAATTAGGGGCTGGGATATAGCTCAGTGGTGGAGCACTTGCCTAGCAAGTGCAAATGTACATGGGCCTTGGGTCAATCCCCAGTACTGGGGAAAAAAAAAAAAAAAAAAAACAACCTTTGCTGATTCCTGCTGCTTGGCAAATGAGCAATGTGTTCTAAGCACTTGGTAGACATGCACCTACTTGATCTAGAAGAAACCCTGTGAGGCAGATGGAATGACCACTGTAAATGTCAGGAAACTGAGGCAGTCTGAACCCAAATCACAACTGTAGTTCAGATTGGGTCTTCACAGCATCTAAGTCCAGACAAGAGCGGAGTGAGGCACGGGCTCTGAAGCCAAACCAACCAGCACACTAGCGCCTCCTGCACCTACCTTAGCATCACAGTGACCCTGGGCAAGTTCCTTAGTCCACCAGCGCCTTGTTTTTCTTCACCTGCAAACAGAAATCAAAACACCTACCTTCAGATTCCAGGAAAATTTAGACAAATAGCATGCGCTGACGAAGCCTGGGGGCTCCTGAACTAGAGCTGCCTCTTGGTTTCAGCTCTGCAGAACGAGGCCCTGAGACAGACCTTTAAGGGCGGTGGTTTCCTTGGGAACTAGTCCAGGAATGTGGCAGGGAAGTGCTTACTGTGGATCACTGGGGAAGCTATGAGAGCTTGTGAAACATGCCCAGGGCCCTCCCAGCTCAGGGCAGGATGCTGGGGGAGTGACTACCAGCTCTGCCTGCCACCGGCTAAGGACACCTGCTGAGAGCAGTGCCCCATGGTATTGACTCCTTGCAGACCCGCTCCCAGAACCAAGAAAAACCAGCCAACAGAGATCTACAGCTGTTCACAGTAAGGCTCCTTCTGTGTGCAGATGTGAGTATGGGACGTTACGGGCAGGGCACCAATAGTGTTGGCCACAACCTGAAGACAAGAGTAAAATTCTGAGATAGAGAAGCAAAGAAAAATGACTTGATGTTTTCAAAGCAGGAAAAAAATAGTTGGGAGCCCAAAATGGCTGGGCAAACCTTAAATCTATTTCATTCTGATCCAACATGTCTCCTTACTGAATATTACCAAGCAGGATCTTTTTCCTGGACCTGAAAGAGGTGATTTAGTAAAGAAAGCTGTCTGCTACCTCTTGGTCACCCGTTAAGTTTTTTGGCTTAGGTCTGGGAATCTGTGTTCCAATCTCCAGAGTACCCAAAATTAACCCAGCCATAGTTACGTATCCCTCCAAGGATCAGTTTTCTTTGCCTATCAAAAGGGAATGATACCTGTCCACTGTCTCTTCCTTTATGAATGTAAAGCTTTCTCTAGACCCCCTTGATCTATTGCACCTTGTGGTCAGGGCTAAGAACTGAAAGATAAATGAAGTGAGACCCTGGTTTTAAGATACCTTCCTGTCTGACAAAAGACAAATAAGCCAGTAATTGCAGCACAAGGAGGAAACAGAGCTATCACAGGACAATTGTGTAACGCTGAGAGCAACAGAAAGAAAAGGCTGCAGACAGAGGAAGAGCACTTCTGAAGGGGGTGGCAGCACATGTGTCTTTGCAGTGGCCTCAAACACCTCCTATTACAGAGGTCCCGGCTGTTGTGGCTCTGAACACGTGCCCACACAGGCACCACGGCTGCCTCCATGACTGCTCCCTTCTGGTGACTCGACATGGGAAGGGTACTAATGCAGGCCCATTCCGAGGAGTGGAGTCTGGCTCATAAGTTACCTGATGCCTTTGCTGAAATGTTTTTAGATTTGAAAACAGTCAATGCATTCCTCAGCACTGAGTTCTCGCTCCCTGCCTCCTTCCCCTGGAACCAGACTTGCAATGTGATGGCTCACCAACATCTACATCTCTCCCTCCTGATTTCCTCTCTGAGAGTCTTTTCCCTACAAAATTCTTCCCCTAGAAGAAAGAAAGTGATGGGACCCTGCCTCGGTATCTGCTTCTCAGAAGACCCAGACCAACTGTCTCAAAGGATAAGCGGCAGTTACAAAGACATAGAAGGCTAGAAAATGCACACCAAGAAGGCAGAATAGCGCAGTGACAGGAGGCAGGAAAAGCCAGGCCTGTTCAGTGTGAGCCAAGACACCACATGGACAGAGTCACTGTTTCTACTTGAGCTTGGAGGAAAGGGTATAGGAGAGGAAAATTTGTTCCCATGCCAAATGGTTCCTTAGAGGGGAAAGGTCCATAGTCAAGTCACCAGAAACCCCTGGGGAAAGTTAAACTTTATCCAGATGACAGAAAAACTTTGGAGGGTTTCAGAGACAGAAGTAACAAACTCAGGGGTGCCCGACCCAGCAGCAGGTGTGGTGGGGTGGTTGGTGGTGGTAGGTGAGTGATCCAGGAAACCAGCTGGAACTCCTTGCAGTAACCTGAGTATGACCTGGGAAGGATGAAGTTATTGTAGAAGATAGAAAATACAAGTGGTATTTATAGGGTGCAGTCAGCAAAGTTTGCAAACTTCTGGGCATGTTATATGAATGAAAGTGATTTGCTAAAGAAATACACAGCCTCCAAGTACATAGAAACAGACCCGCTGGAAAGGAACCAGTAGAGAAGAACCCACACTGCCACCAAGCTCCTCAACATGTCCAACTTCAAGTTCACAGAAATGGAAGAACACAACTCCTCCCCAAAACATACCCCCAAAGCCACTAAAGCCGTCTCTTGCAATACATGTCACCTGAAATGTGGTGTGACTTGTCAGCAGTTTGGGCAACCCATCATGTCGCGATGAGTTCACCAGCATCTGAAGCGCCCTACAGACTCAGAAGAGGAGGAGCTTCATGGCTCAGATTTGCACCCGTGCACCCAAGATCCTGGGCTTTCACCTAGGGCCTGACCCCTCTTCACAAGGATCCTTTTCCTCCGAGGGGGGTGCTCACTCATAACAGCAGAAGGCCAGCATCTTACTTCCTTGTTGCTGCTGTAACACCATAACCACAATCTTGGTGACTTTAGACAACCAGTGCCTCCCCATCTCAAGATCTTCAGCTCAATCATATCTGCAAAGATGCTTTTGCTACAAAAGGTAACATACTCTCGGGTTCTAACAAGTCAGGACCTGGGCGGATTCAGATGACCATTGTTCTGCCTCAGTCTCCAAGCACCAACACGGGAGAAGAGGAAATCATCGAAGGAAGACATTCCATCAAGATAAAGAGCTAAAGACAGAGTCGATTTGCCAAAAGCGAGTTTCCCATGACAGTTTCCATCCTCAGGGTATCCTAGCTTCTGCTAGAGTTGCTGTGCTGAGAAGTAAGGTTGGCTCCTGTGCCTCCCTTCCTGCCTGTGATCTTCTTCCCCAAATTAAGGGTGAGAAGCTATTTTGGGTGAGATAAAAAACCCTTCAGGCAGCACAGGGACATACACAGAGAAGCAAAAGAGCCCAGAATAATAATGTAATTATCGGGCTGAAGTGAGTTCTCCTCAGGAAAAACCTGCCTCCCTGGAAGGCCTCATCCCCCTCACTGACAGGATGGTGGCACCAGGAGGTTTTGTCGGGCTAAGGGTGACAACTCTAATCTGGAGGCTATGTGGACGCCTCCCAGGAGCCTTTGCGGCCCTAAGACCTGCCTTTGGGAGGTCTCTGCTCCATCTCTAACTGACATTATGGCACTATGGCAAACCCAGGGAAGCAGGAATGCCCCCCTTTGAAGACCCGTGACGAGAAGAGGCCGCCTTTCCCTAACAGTTTGCTGGGAGCACGCCTGGCTCCAGAGCTTCAGCATGGACTAGGTAATGAGTGGAACGTCTCTCCTCCCTGGCTTCCCACAGGAATCCAGTCCATCGACTGTCCATGCCTCGGGGGTTTGTGACAACACGGACAACAGTGAGATGAAGCCAGAGGTCTCTGTGACGAGAATCCATTTGACGTGACTAAAGGAATTTCTCAGTGAAGGAGCGGGGAACCAAGCAGAGGAAACAGGAAGGTGGAACTGCACGTTACCAAGCGACACCGGTAAAAGCAGCCTTGCCCTGCTCCCAGGGAGCCCAGGGAGAAGGACACCTTCCAGTGCGTCGCATCGGGCTCTCAGAGTCCTCCCACACAGGCAGCAAGAGGTGCTCACCCAGCCACCTCCAGCTCGCTATATCTGTCCACTAGACAGATACAGCAAGTAGGAAATAGCATCTAGCCCAGAGGAGATACTCTGTACCATCTGTTGAATAAAAAAACTAAAGTTACGATAATGGTTGCTGTCTTTTTCACAGTTGTTGCACCACGAGTCAGGACACAGACTGTGCCCAGTGCCCAGCACAGGCCTGTCCTTGTCCTCCGCTCTGAGCAGGTGTGCCCTCCTCCCACTGTGTGGGGGAGCAGCCGGGGTGCTCCTGTGCCCATGGCAGCACCCCAGGGAAAGGGTTGTGTTGGCTACAGGTGTAAGGCCGATGCTGCCACTCTGGAACCGTCACCAGGATTTTTACTGTCATCTCACTGTAGTTAACACAGGTGTCACGATGAAGGGAACGTGCACAGACCTGGTGTTCCAGGCTAGCCTGAAGAAGAGGCGCGTGGTGACAGGTGCTGCCAACGAGCACAGCCATGACTGCTCATCCCTTGCCCTGCAGGCGGAGTCCTGAAATCAGGCGAACCCACTTACAGGAGGCCCCGCAACCCGCTTCCCGCGGCCAAGGTGAGAGGCCTAGTCCTCTGGCCTCCGTTTCCGCGTTCGGAACTTGAGAGCAAGCGTAAGTTCAGCTTTTTTCTAGGGCTGCCGAGGGGAATGAACAAGCTAACGAAGACACCGTGATCTCGCGGGGCTTGCAAAGGCTACTCAGTTGCCCTTACTGCGCTGCTGTTGTTATTGTTTGGCATTTAGTTCCCTTGTTCTTTCTTTCTATCCATTTCTTTTATTCACCCACTGTTAGGTCAAAGAAAGACCTAGGCGAAACCACAAGTACGACCAGAGCAAGAGAAGTCAACTCGGAGTGAAAATTTGCCGCCCCATCACCTCACACGCGGATAGTAGAACCAGGAGTGAGACTCTGCTTATGGGGCAAACAGCTTGTACTTAGCGTGGGTGGATTGGCCAGCATGACAGCCAGCGGTGTGGGTAGTTTAGCTAGCATGTAGGTCAGGGATTGGGCAGAAGAGGACAGAGCGGAGCAGCCTGAAAGGCTGGGAGTGCGCGGAGGCGGGCTACAAGCTTGGGGGAGATTGGTCCACGCTGGAGGTCAGGGTTGTCGTCATCAGTGGGCCAACTGCTGTTGTTAGGTCAGAGCTAGGAAGGCTGCCCAGGCCCACCAGTTTGCTGAGTCCGGGAAGGTTGCCATGGCTGAAACGGAAGGAAGGAGTGCCGTCTCCAAGACAATACCACACACACAGAAAACCAAGCTCTGGTGTGTGGCAGTGGTCAAGAGTTCAGCACAGGAGTTAAACTAGCAAGGGAACCCAACTAGTATTTGAGTGTGTGCCCTGTGTCAGAGTAGACCAGGGAAGGCAGTAACAGATATGACAAAGATTTAATAGACTAACACAGATAAAAGTGGTAATAATAAAACATTTGTTGAGATTTACTATAGAGCAGCCTCTATTTCGAATGCTTCATACATATTCTATCTGCTCATAGCACCTCGATAAACTCTGTCCCTTTGACTTCCTTACTGGACAGCCCAGGTTCAGAGACAGGTTAAACTGCTTATACAATGTCACACAGCAGAGAAAGGGTGGACCCCAGGCAGCGGGTCTAGACACCTCTGTTTTACCACAAGGTGACAGAGGCATCCCTCCTCCTCAAGCTCTGCCTACGTATTAGGTTGATCTCCAATTTGAAACAGGAGGTTGCCAGCCCATCTCAGCATCCAGCACTCGACACACAGAAAAATTACAAATTCCTGTGTGGATGTCAGCAAATGCTGGACGCAGAGTGATCATTTGTGAATTGCTTAAGATAAATGGCTCTGCTTGTCTTCATTTGAAGAAGCATGGCTTCCTGCCTGTGACACAGCCAGAGAGAATACATATTCTGTCCCCAGAAAATCAGCTAAAACTAATTTCCAGAACATTTCCAACAATCCTCCAGCCCACAAGCCCAACCAAATGAAATTAAATTCCACTTTCATGAAAGTGAGCCTTTCTCTTTTTTTTCAATGTGCAAGCTATAGGTGATATTTAATCTCAAATCCCTGAACAGAGGCTATTGATCTTAGGTAAATGTAAAGATTAATATTTTTGAGGAGGATAGATGGAGTAGAATTAGCCAAACAACTACAGATAACCTCCAATAAATATTTAATCCACTGAAGAAACTCCAAATGTGGGAGACACTGAGATGGGTGGAAAGAGGAGGAGGCGTGTCTGTGTGAGGGAGGGGCGGGGGCAGTAGGAGGGCAGGGAGAGGGAGAATTGAGATTTATTCCTCAGGAGAAGCTGCCCTCCAGTCACCTTGACACTATGAGAGCAACTCAGGACTCCCCCGAGAATTTTAACTCTCTTCCCAGCCCTTTTGTTAAAAGGAAAATAGAAAAATTCAGGCACACAATGAGAAGTACCGATGGGCAAAACTGGATTTGCAGTGACAGGCGAGGCATTGGGAGCACACAATGTGTCCTCAAGAAAGGAGGATTCCATCCCAGAATACCTAGGGAGCAAGAAACAACGTGCAATGAAATCAGATTAGATTTGATGTTTATGCCCTCTGAAAGGCACAACTGGAAAATATCTTTCACATCACTTAAATTTCTTTTTTAATTTTTTGTACTTATTTGTTTATTTTTTTCACTCCTGGAGATCCATCTCTGGCCTTCACACTAAGCCACCTCACTGGTCCTGTCTGAATCTTGTAACAGGGTCTCACTAAGTCACTAAGCTGCCCTGGCTGGGCTCCAATTTGCAATCCTCCTGCCTCACTCTCCCAGAGTGCTGTAAATACAGGCCTACACCATCAAGACTGGCTTAAAATTCTTTTTTATATTGAGACAGAAATATTTCTTGCAATGACTCCTACCAAAGTTTCAGCATAAATCAACCCTGCATTTAAAAAAAAATTTAAGTAAAATTATACATATGTGGTTATTTTGGGATTTCTGCACATAAAGATTTGCATTTTAGTAATGTCGCTGGAGAATAGAAATCTGGAGGACAGATGGTGGGAGTACAACCAACTCTGGGCACATCTACTGGGAAGTTTTTACAAGAGTCCAGAAGACAGGCGACAATGGGCTGGCTGTACCAGGGGCAGAGAGAGACTCACATGATCTGGGAGGCAAACCCTGTGAGCCCTGCACAGGGTGCAGACACAAACAGACGGGTGACATCCAGGTAGCGTGGACCAAGGAGAGCCTTGGGGAGCTAGTCACTAGGATGGCAGCCACATAGAAGGAGCGGGCTGGTTAGAAAATTCAGACGTGTGCCCCCACTTCCCTATCACTTAGCTACACAGCGTCCCTGTAGTTTCAGAGTGAAGGCTTAACTGTGAGCTTTGAAATCTAGAGGACAGTTTAGAATCACAACTGCCATTTGCTATCTCTCTTTCTTTGAATAAGTTTTTAGGCATCTATCTCTGTGCCTATATTTTCTCATCTGTGAAATGGAATAGCTATGGTAATATTACTCAGCATTATGGAGACAAATACATTGTGTAAGTTGGTTAGAATGGAATCTGGCACACCGCAGTGTGCTCTAACAAACGATCTACCATGTGAAGTCTTTGATGCCACTACATTATTATTGGTTACTATCTTGGTTATTTTCTCATCACTGTGACTAAATATCCAACATGCACAACTTAGAGGAGAAGTTTATTTGAGTTCACAGTTTCAGAAGGTCACAGTCCACTCAGGGGCAGTTGGCAACAATGACAACACATGATGGAGGCAGAGGAGAAGGCAGCTCTTCACAGCATTGCAAACAGAAAGCCAAGCCCTGGAAAGGAGGAAGGAAAGAAGTAGCATCTACACCTTCCGGTTCTGTCCTAGGGATCTTCCCCTTCCAGGTTCAACCTCAGTGTTCCACCCCTTCCAGTTTTAAGCCCCTAATCTCCCACATACCTGTAATCTATAATCTACCACTCATCTACCACTACACACCTATAATCTACCACACATCCATAATCCACTCCTTCAGACCCCTATCTCCTTAAAGCAGAGGGTCCCACAGAAAATCCACAACATGAGACTCATGGGGGACACTCCAGATCCAGACCACGATAGTTATAAAATCCAATGCATAATGAGCAGTTGAGGTACTCTCTTTTGCATGGTCAGTTGGCCTATGCTGCATGCTAACTATTGGGCCCCAATACCACAGGATGAAGGCAACCATTTCTGGTGTTCACTCATACCCCCAAGCCTTCTCTGCTCCCTCTTGCTGATACACCTTTTGCTTTCACTCAAACTTTACATCACAACCTAAATATTCCTTTCAAAACTCTTAGTGGAAAATGCAAGAGGCTTAATGACATGGACTGTGGCAATGACTTTTTAGACATGACACCAAAAACAAGTGCCGTAATAGGAAAAGTAAAGAAGTGAGATTCTCCTAAACTGAAGTCTCCACGCAGTTAAGGAAACAACCAGCAAAATAAAAAGGCAATCCATGGAACAGAAAATTAGATATATTTTCAAACCATGTATCTGAAAAGAGATTAATGTAATCTACCTAGTTTAGAAGTAGACCTCCACAGATGTATTTCCAGTGAAGGATTATTAGTGGCCAGTATATGTATGAACAGGTACCCAGTATCAACCCACACAAGGGAACACAAGTCAAAGTCACAATGAGATAGTACCTACCTCATAACTGTTAGGATGGCTATACTCAAAAATTTTTAAATAAATGAATAAAATTTGACAAGGATGTAAAGGAAAGGGAATCTTTTTATATTGAAAACATAAATTAGTAGAGCCATTAGCTATAACTGTATGGAATATAGTATGGAGTTTCTCCAAAAAATTAAGAACAGATGTACTATGCACTCTGACATCCCCACTTCTGCATATACAGCTTCAAAAAAATAAAATCCAAATCTCAAAGATTGCATTACCCTCTTCATTACCTTTTTTTATAATGGTCAAGATAAGGAAACATTATGTGTTCGTTGATGAACAGGAAGACTGTTTTATATATAAAACATTGTGTATGTGTCTGTGTCTGTGTGTGTGTCTGTGTGTGTGAAACAGAATATTGTTTGGCCTTCAAAATGAAGTAAATCTTGTCATTTTCAACAAAATGAAAGATGCTGACTGATAAATTGAGCCAAATGGCAGGATACAAAGTCAACACACATAAATCAATAGCAGTCTGGTACACCAACAATGAGCTCACTACAGAGAAGTAAGGAAAACAATCCAAGCCACAATATGTTAAAAAATTAAATAACTACACATCAACCTACCAAGGAAGGGAAGGACTTCTTAACAAAAACTATAATACTTTGAAAACGAAGAAGTTGAAGATAATAGGAAGTGGAAAGACCTCTCCTGTTCCTGGATAAGCAGAGCTAATACTGTCAAAATGACCATACTACCACAAACGGTTCTAGATTAGTATCAAAATACCAACAGCATTCTTTACAGAACTAGGAAAAAAGATCTTAAAATTTATACGGAACCAGAAGAGACCTAGAATAACTAAAGTAATCCTCTGCAACAAGTCAAAAGCAGGAAGGATCACAATTCTGGACATCAACTTACATTACAAAGCAACAGTGATTGAAAAAAATGGAATTGTACTCGCACAAAATCAGACAAGTAGATGAGAGAAGCAGAACTGAGGATGCCGAAACAATCCCAGGCACCTTCAGCCATCTGATCTGCAACAAGCGGGTAGAAAGCATATGCTGGAGAAACGAGAGCCTCTTTAACAAGTGCTGGGAAAACTGGTTGTACACACGCAGAAGAACGAATCTAGATCCACATATTTCACCCTGTACTAAAACCAAAATGAGTCAAAGTCAACATATGAAAACAGAAGCACCGAATCTGTTGAGAGACAAAGTAGGCAAAACCCTTGAAGACATAGGCATATGTGAGGGCATTCTGAACAGTGCACCAAATGTCCATGAGATAGCACCAAGAATCGACAAACAGGATAACACCAAGTAAAAAGCCTCTGCATAGAAAAGGAAACAGCCAACAGAGTGAAGAAGGAACCCACGGAATAGAAAAAAATTGCCAGCTACTCCTTGTACAGAAGACTAATGATTCTAACATATGTAAATGATTTTTTAAAATTACACTCTCAAAATAAAAGATCCAATCAAAAATATGCAATTCAAATGAACAGACACTCCTCAAAAGAAGAAACAAATGGCCAACAAACATACAAAAAAATGTTTAGCACCTTTGCTATCAGAGAAATGTAAATCAAAACAACACTGTCTTAGTTACTTTATTGTTGCTGTGACAAAACACCCAACATCCACAATTTAAGAGAGGAAAGATATTCTGAGCTCACAGTTTCAGAAGGTCTCACACAGTGCATTTGTGGGCAGCCGGCAATGTGGAAGTCCGCAGCAGAGGCTGTAGAGCTGCTCATGCCATTGCAGACAGAAGCCAAGCCAACCAGGAGCAAAGTGAAGTCTGCAGACTGGCTAGACTAAGGTTTCCCAGGAAGAAACTGTAACAACATTTCTTCTTCCTTCCTTTACTTAGCTCAGAGCTGCCAGTCCCTCCACCCCCACAGCAGGGCGGGTGCCCCTTCCTTATTTCCTGGTCCACAAGTCAATGACTAGCGCCTGAAAGTTCTGCCCTGGGTGCTTCCAATAGCAACAAGTTGACACAAATTTTCCAGATCAAGCCCCAAGCATGGCACTAGCCAAGCCCTACTTCCTGACAACACACAGCTCCAAATACATGACTCTCCTGGGGGACGCTCAAGATCCAAGCCGCAGCAGCCACTGAGTTTCCATCTTAATTCCAGTAAGAACGGCCATCATCAAGAACTCAAAAACAACAACTGCTGGTGAGTTTGTGGGAGAAAAGGAATCCTCCTACCTTGCTGATGGGACTGCAAACTAGTACAACACTGTGGAAATCAGTAAGGAAACTTCTCAAAAAAACTGAAAATAGATAACCCATTTGACTCAGCTATACCTATTCTGGGTATCTTACCAAAGGAGTTAAAAACATCATGCTACAGTGATAACCAGTGCAAACCAATGTTTATAGCAACACAATTCATAATAGCCAAATTTTGGAAGCAGCCTAAATGCCTACATGCTCATCAACAGATGAATGCATAAAGAAAATGTGATATGTATGTATTTGTGTGTATAATATATATGATATATAATAATAATTATATATAAATATATAATGTGTTTTATATTCTAACATATATACACACGTCTGTGTGTGTGTGTGTGTGTGTGTGTGTGTGTGTGTGTGTGCATGTGTAGTACAGTACTAGAGTACTTCTCTGCCATAAAGGATAAATTTGAATAATTTCTTTTGTGGGAAGATGGATGCACATTAAGACCGACACAAAATGAAATAAACCACACACAGAAGGTTAAGTAGTGCATGGTTTCTCTTACATAAGAAATAAAAAATATAAATAATTTAAAGATCAAAATAAAAAGAGATGGTGGGAAACAGGAGGGTAGGCTTTGCGGAGATGGAAGGGGAACGGGGCTGGGTGAGATGAGAGCAATTAAGATGAGACTGTACACACACCAGTTCCCCAAGTTGCACATGATTATTATGTACCACCGATGTACACTAATCAAAATAACTTTCCTCCTCTCTACTCTGTGCATCTGTGTGGGGAAAGTGGTGGGCACCAAGTTCCGTGAAGATATAAGACGTTTACTTCACTGCACTTCACCTTGCCTAATTCATGATTTCACTCTTTCCATGAATGAGCACCTCTATCCTGTCTTCTTACCTGCACTTTCCTCCTGTGTCCACCCTCAGGGTTGCTTCTGAGTGGCTGGTTGGAGTCCTGCTCAGGGGTCCCTGAGGCGCAGGGTTGCACGATGCCAAGGGCATGGTGACAGTGGTAGATGACCTTAAATGTAGAGGCAGTCGAGGCTCAGCTAGGGAGGACGGGTGGAACCAAGCCGTGCCTTCCAGTGTCACTCTCTGCGATCATCGACCATGACACATCTCAGGGCCAACAGAGCATCCAGGGAGCATCTCAAGCTAATTCAGTGGTCTGGGAGAAGAAGCTGGTTTAGACAGAAAGTCACCTAAATGCGAGCCAATGGCGTCATCGTGGTTAAACTACAAAACAAGAGAGTCATTCGATCTTCTGGGAGCCTTTAGGACTTATGAAAGACTACAGTAAGTACACACCAAGTCAAGTGGGTTTGGGGAAATTCTTGACACTGTAGTGGTGATTTAAACAGGAGCCCCCAAGCCTCCTGCCAGTGTGCTCCTATTAGGTTCCAATGTCACAGCTGATGGACAGGAGGCAGAGCTTCACTCCCCTGGTCATCGGGAGACAGTCTTCAAATATACTGGTCCCTGGTGTCAAAAAATGTTGGGGATCACTGATACCATAAAGGATTTTCATGGATAACTCTGACTCTACACTGGGTATAAATCATTTTCTGACTTCCAGTACTAACTTCCACTAAGAAATGACTCCACTCCTAAGTCTTTTAACACCTCAAGCCTCAAGAATCATTCCTAAGATGAGTTTTTTGAAAGACATTCTGATTCTTACAGAAGCTGGTTCCTCTAAATCCTGGCGTTTATGTTCGCTTTTAAGCAACTCACACCCCGGTGTCCTGCTAAGTGTTTCCCCAGTGCAGCTTCCAGCACGTGGGCCTTGGCCTCATAGCACTTAGGGTCAGCTGGGCTTTGAAGTTTAATTATTAAAGCAGCAATTATCTGGCTGAGAAGAGTGAAATGAAAAATGAATCCAGCAGCTGATGGCAGGGGATTTGGAGGGGAGTCTTGGGGACAGCAAGGACTGAAAGCCACAGATACAAGCATGCAATTCAATCAGGGGCTTATGTAACCGATGGAGACCATGCCACATACTTTACAAAGTTACAGCCTCCCTCACTCCTTCCTCAGAAACATGGATGTCAACTCTGAATCCCTGCACAACGGCCAGAGACAAAGGAGGGGCCCAGAGGAACGTGGCCTCGGATTCAGAACGAATCTTGCCCTCGGCAGCCAGGTGACTTGGCAAGTGACTACCTTTTCCTGTTGAAAAGTGAGAAGTTTTCTCACAGTGTGCTCCACGTAGCACCAGTGTGAAAAGTGTCTTGCCCATAAACAGTTTCTGTAGCTTGGCACATAAGAGATGAACATGGACCAGAAGGGGGGAAGCATCCGGAAGGACACCTGGCTTCCTATTTGCAACATTCCGAAGCGAGTGCGCCAAGGAAAGCCAGAGCCCAGATTCTCACTGCTCCGACCCAAACTAGAAGAGAGCCATTGGACCCTGGGGTCACGAAGAACCCGGCCTCTGTCCTGCCCTGCTGTTTGGTTTCCATATAACCTTAAGACACAAACTTAACTCATGAAAAATCGGACAAAATAGAGTTACGGTGCAAAATAAGGTTATTTTTATCTAATGACCACATAGTATGAGAATTCAGTTCCATACTCCTCACCACAACTCTGAGCAAGAAACTAACACTGTCATTCCTATCTGCAGATGGGAAGAGGGAGGCCCCATGAGAGAGAGTGAGAGCCTGCACCTGAACCCAGGAGGCTGACTCCAGCCCAGTGCTTGCCGCCATAGCACAGGCTGTTCCCTCCAGCAAGGCTCTGGTGCACAGACTGGCACTGCCAAGCATTTGATAAGTGGCAGTTCTAAAATATCCCCCCAAAACTAAAACAAAAAACCTTCTACATTTCTGTTTATACCTTTATTGCCTAGTAAATGTGTTGGACACTCAGGGCCTCTAGAAACCGATACACCTAGACTTGAATATTTTTGTCCACCTTTAGTAAAAGGATGCCATGAATTTTTATCTAAAGATCAAGCATGCTAGCGCCTACTTGACAGGGTAGCCTGTCAGCCCCTTTGGGTCTGGAATATCCCAGCAGGAGTCTCACACTAGCTGTTGTTTGTTATTTAGAGCTTGTTGACCTGCTTCCTCTGCTCAGAAATCCTGCTCACTCTCCCAGGCCAGCTCAACCTTCCCCCACACACACCCCAGAAGACTCTTCCCCGGCTTCTTGTTAAAATTCCACCTCCCTGTATCGCAGAGGAGCTACATGTGCTCTGTCTCCCACTAGACAGTGAGTTTCTGAGGTCAGAAATGCGGCCTCCTTCACCCAGCAAGAGACCACCCAAGGTCCCACTTGCAGCCCACCAAGATCTCAGAACTGGGCCTCCCCGGCAGTTCGTCCTCTCTCCATCCTGCATGTGATGCTCACCACTGAGTTCTAGCCACTCGGCCTCTGGCCCCCTCTTTCCTCCACCCCTTCTTCCAGCACGCTGGGCCAAGGCACCTGTGCTATATGGAGACCACTGGCCTCTGCCCTTTCCTAAGGAACCTGCCCAAATCTGCGACCACAGCAGTCAAAGTTTGGAATGCACAGAACCCATCATTCCTCTGCCAGCTCCTCTCACCGCTCCCAGGAGGTCATTCTACTCCTCAGTAGCCGCCCCCAGAGATCTCCTCCACCTCCCTCCCTCCTGGCTTTCCTCCCTATACCCAAGCCACATCACAGCCTCCTCCTCAAGCTGGCCAGCTCCCATTGGTGTTGGCCACAGAAGTCCTTTCCCTCCAGCACCACCTGGCTCTCTCCCTGGCTCACTCTCCTCTCCCTAGGGAGATACTCAGGCAAGGTCCCTGTGCCAGACGGCTGCTGTCCCAGCCCCGACCCAGGGAGCTCCATCCTCCTGCATCCACCTGCCTCCCTCCCCCCTGCCAGCTTGGTTGCTGGAACCTGAGAGCGAGGAGTACATTTAATTTTATATGATCTTGCACCCGACCCCCCTTTTTGAGACATGTTCATCCTAAATTCACTATGTAGCCCAGGCTGGCCTCAAGCCCACAGCAATCCTCCTGCTTCAGCTTCCCCGGGTGCTGGGATGATAGGCCTGTGTCACCACACCCAGCTTATGAGGTACTGGGGGAACTGAACGCAGGTTGCTGCAATCACTAGTCAAGTGCTTTAACCACTGAGCTGTTCCTCCAGCCCTCACCCCCATTTCTTTTAAAGAAATAGATGAACTTTAATAATAGATCTTATGTAACTCAATATGCCAAATATTGCCATTTTGATGCATCACTGATATAAAAATTATTGAGGGTATTTTTACATTGTGTTCATACCAAAACCTTGAAATCCACATGCGTGTAACATTTAGAGCCTGACTAAGTGCTCCATCGTCTCTTGGGGCACAGCTGCCACAGCAGGCAGCTCAGAGCTGGGCGGGAGACCCCTCTCGGACACGGACCACCAGGCTCCCCATAGGTCCACATCCCTGGCCTGCTTGGCTCAGAGTGGGAGCCAGCCAGGTACTGGGGTTCAATTTGTTTTGCATTGTATTTAAAGAATATTTGCACTGAAAATGAAACTACAGAAGGTAGTGGCCCAAAGTCACAGGAATAATCGATGGTGCCTGCATCCAGCCCGCCTGCCAGCTCCCAAACAGAGCTTCCAGAAATCCTCTGCAACCATCTCTCAGGTTGGTTTTTCCACTGGAGAGGCAATGCGCTCCCAAACGTCAGCCCAAAGTATTTTTTTTTTATTAAAAGCTTGACCTTGTCAGACGGAAAAAGCCTGGCTTCGTGAGCAAACTTCCCTATTTCCTGGCAAGTCCTGCCGAAGGGCAGGTGCTGCGCAAGCAGCGTTAGCAGGCGGCATTCCAAGGCTGCGGATGTTGTTCGTAGCTCATACAGCTGTTATATGAGCGGGAAGGTCTCCTTCAGGTGCAGCCTTTCATGTCCTTGGGAGAAAGCAGAGGGAGGCAGAGTCACCCTTCTGCTCCCGGGCCAGGGAGGGTGTGGGGCGGGGTGAGGTCTCCGCAAGTGTCTGGAAGCAAGCAACACGCTGGGCCAGGGCCCCCTTCCTGGTCTTTCTTTACTTCCTTCCAAAATCAGGCTGAAATCAGTCATAAATAAAACTTCTCTCCTTCACAAAGCTTCAGTGTAAGTCAAGGAACAATCAGCAAAGAAGAGAGAGAGAGAGAAAGAGAGAGAGAGAGAGAGAGAGAGAGAGAGAGAGAGAGAGAGAGAGAGAGAATATATAGGCTCAGACTAAATGTACAAGTAGAATAAAAAAGCTGAAAAATCACATCTCAATGCAATCTTAACTTGCAACAAAACGCCCAGTTTATATATATGTTAAGAGGAAAGCTATTCAGAGATGACTTTTTTCCCAATGTTATTATTTTTATTACAATGTATTTGTACTACACATAGGTATATTAAGTTACATTAAACTTGAGACATCGGTGCATACAACTATCACATCATCACGGTCACCCGCCTTCCTCTTTCCCATCATCCTCTCCTCCCACGCTCTTCCACATCCCCTCTCCCTTTCCACCAATCCGTCACCCTGCTTGCTACCACCTCTCTTATCTAGCTCTTTTACTTATTTGTGCTTTGGGTTCCTCATGTTAGAGAAACCATGCTATGTTTAGTCTTTCAAGTCTGACTCATTTTACTAAGCATAATGGTCTCAAGGCGCATCCCCTGTCTACAAGCGACTCAAATCTACCTTTCTCCATTGCAGAGTAGTACTCCATTGTGTTTATATACACCACACCTTCCTTATCCATCTGCAGCTTCCATGACAGCAATCATGAGCTGTGCTGGCTGGTACCTCTGTCATCTCTGTGATGGCTTTAACCCTTTCGGAAAGATACCTGGAAGAGGTATAGCTGGATCAAATGGATTATCTATTTTTAGGATTTTCCATGCTGATTTCCATAATAGTTGTATAGTTTATAGTTCCAACAGCAACATAGACAGGTTTCTTAATTCCCACATCCCTGGCAGCATCTGTTGCTTTTTGAGTTCTGGATTACAGACATTTTTGCTGGAGCAAGTTGTTGGCCATTTGTAATTTTTCTTCTGAGAACTATCTAGTCACTTCAATTGCCCATTTTTTAAATTGTACCTTTTATTTTTGGGAGCCTTTTTTTGTTTGTATATTATAGATATTAGATTCAATTTTGTCTACAGCCATATCACCCTGAGCGTGTCCAATCTCATCTGATCTCAGAAGCTAAGCAGGGTCAAGCCTGGTTAGTACTTGGATGGAAGAAATTAGCCCTCTGCCCAAGGAGTAAGTGGAAAACAAAAAATCCTATTCCATCAGTTCTCTCTTTGCTCTGTTGACTGTTTCTTTTGCTGTATAAAAGGCTTTTTTAACATTTGATAAAATCTCAATTGCTGATGTTATTTCTGCTACAACAAGTGTTCTACTAAGAAAGTCCTGGCCTATGCCTTATCTTCAAGAGCTTTACCAATTTTG
The DNA here is from genome assembly GCA_004027205.1 of Ctenodactylus gundi. NCBI lineage: Eukaryota > Metazoa > Chordata > Mammalia > Rodentia > Ctenodactylidae > Ctenodactylus > Ctenodactylus gundi. Next base: position 185,800 of record PVKB01003316.1, on the reverse strand, counting down.
TGTCCCAGCACGTTCAGCGTTTCCATTGTAATATCTCGGTCTTTCATCAATTTTCATTTGATTTTAGTACAGGGTAAAAGGTGTGCAGATTCCTTCTTTTGCATGTGGATAGCCAGGTTTCCCAGCATCATTTGTTACAGAGGCTGTCTTTTTTCCAGTGTGTAATGGTCTCAAGGTACATCGGCGTCCTACAAATCACTGAGATCTGTCTTTCTTTACAGCAGAGTAGTACTCCTTTGTGTGTGTACACCACATACTCTTTATCCATTTTTACCCATCTGTATCTCTTTATCCATGATCTGTGCATGGACATGCCACCATTTTGTCATTGTGAGTTGTGATCTTATAAACATGGGTATGCTTGTATCTCTGTAATATGTCTTTCCACCTCCCTGTATTGCATAGGAGCTATGCGTGCTCTGTCTCGAACTAGACAGTGAGTTTCTGAGCCCAGGAATACTGCCTCCTTCACCCAGCAAGAGACCACCCAAGGTCCCACCTGCAGCCCACTCAAGATCTCAGAACTGGGCCTCCCGGGCAGTTCTTCCTCTCTCCATCCTGCATGTGATGCTCACCACTGAGTTCTAGCCACTCGGCCCCTGGCCCCCTCTTTCCTCCACCCCTTCTTCCAGCACGCTGGGCCAAGGTATCAGTGCTATATGGAGACCACTGGCCTCTGCCCTTTCCTAAGGAACCTGCCCAAATCTGCGACCACAGCAGTCAAAGTTTGGAATGCACAGAACCCATCATTCCTCTGCCGGAGATGTTTGGAAAGATACCCAGAAGAGTTATGTGGGTTAAAAGAATGGTTATTTTCATTGTTTTAAGGAATCTCTAAACTGGATTCCATAATGGTTGTACCAGTTAACATTTCCCCACATCCTCGCCAGCATCTGTTGTTTGCTGAGATCTTGATAATAGCTATTCTTACTGGGATGACATGGAACCTCGATGTTTTTTGATGTCATTTCTCTAACAGCTAAAGGTGCAGAACATTTTTCATGTCTTTTTTAGCCATTTATATTTCTTCTTCTGAGAACTGTCTTTCCTCTTTAATTGTTCATTTTTAATTGTTCTTTTACTTTTCAAATTATTAATTATACTCTAGGCACTAAAATGTTGTATTTCTATTCTTTGCTCATCTATGATTTTGAATGTTTTTCTCTGGATGTGAAGTGCTTGTCTTAAAAAGGTAGCCCATAAACATGTAACACAAACAGGTCAGTGTGCACAAGCATAGATTCATGTCTAATCCCAAATTCTCCAAGTTTTAAGTGTTATTTATTTTTGGAAGTTTCCATGAAGCTTGTTGGTTTTTTTTTAGCTTTTAAGTAAATGACTTTGACTCTTTCAAGTTCAAATTAGTTAGAGAAAGACCCTCTGAGCCCAGTGCGACCAACAGCAAGAGAACAGCCACCTTCAGTGTAAACCGAAGCCACCACCAGCCTGCAGGTGGAGGTTTGGAGGTCCCAGGCCAGGCCGAGACTCCTCCACACAGCTGCTTGCAGCCTTGGTAGGAATTCAGACTTACTAACCACGAGTCAGGGGAATCACTGTGGCTGCCAAAGGAGGAGAGAGTACAGGACAACCAGCCTTTCTTCCACAGGTGGTATTCAACCTGAGGAACCATGGCCCCTTTTGAGAGTAGAGTTCACATCAGGATGTTGGCTCATATTACTTTTTTTAAAGAGTGTTTCAAAGCAACAGGAGCAGTCCGTTCCTGTTGCTTCCCCAGGCAGAATTCTCAGACAAGTACCTAACAAGATGGATTTTGCTCCCCAGAAGATATTTAGTAAAGTCTGGAGACTTTTTTTTTTACCACGACTGGTAAGAGGAGCACCCATAGGATAGATATTGAGTGGATAGAGTCCAGGGTACTGCTAACCTGCCTGTAAGGCACGAAGCAAAAACCCCCATGACAAAGGGTTTCTCACCCAATGTCAACAGCATCAATGCTGAGAAACCTTGCCTAAGACAATGAAGGAAAGTACATAGATGCTTTGCTGAAATGAGCCAGATCACCAATACCTTCTTTTATTCTCCAAGGCAGCAGATCTTACCTGATTTTCTTTTTTCTTTTTCTTTTCTTTTCTGTTTTTATTTTGATACTAGAACTTCATACTGAGCTATATTTGCAGCCCATTTTTTGTTTTTTATTTTGAGACAGAGTCTCACTAAGTTGCTACGTAGCCCAGGCTGAGCTTGGACATCCTCTTGCCTCAGCCTCCCACTGGGCCCAGGTTGTCCAGCCCATCTTAATTAATCACCTGCCAGTGGGCACTTGCCTCAATATAGTCATGTACCGCATGCCAGCTCTGACGAGTTTATAGCTACTTCCAGTTTGGGTTCCCTGGAAGTACCTAGACATAGAATTTGAAGTATGAGGTGTTTATTAGGGATCAACTCCTGGGAAGTTGGAAAAAGGAGCAGGTTAGGACAGAGGAAGAAGACAAAACTGCATTGCGAGACTGAAAAGCCTGAGCCAAACTAGAGGGGGCCCAGAAGTGGGAACAGCAGGCTCTTCACGCTGTCTTTCCCCTGGTCCAGGCACAGGTGAAGACAATGCCGGGAAGGGAGTGGTGCGCAGTCAAGGTGCACAGTGCAGCTGTGGCTGACACCGAGGCCCGCCCACAGCTGGTGGACAGCAAGTCTTTCCTTGAAAGGGAATCTGGAGCGTACATCTCCCTGAGTGCCACAGGCTATGTCCACACTCCATGCAAAGGTGTGCCATGATCCATCAGCAAGGCCTGCCATTGTGACCATGTGCAGAACAGTAGCATCTGTGCCAACGACTTGGCAAGTAGCGTTAAAAGTCGGGCCCAAGGATGGCAATTCCATGGAGGTACGTGCGAGTCATTGGGTCTCACAGAAAACTAACAGTGCATATGCAGCCTAGAAGATAAAACTAATAGCATGTAAGATGCGTAAGATGTGGCATGCAGGTAAGGTGTGTAAGATGTGGCATGCAGGTAAGACTTGTAATGCATGTAAGACAAAAATAACAGTATATAAGTCAATGCAAATCAAAGAACTTGCCTGCCCCTTATTATCGATTGGGCTGGGTCGAAAACGGAAGCATCCTTTGATCTCTAATAAGAGACTGCTCACCCTCCCTTCACTTTTTCCACATTTATTCGTCAAGTGCCTGCTGTGTGCTGCCATGGAGCTTCTTGGGGGAACATGACAAGGAGAACGAGCCGTAAACACTGGATGTGTTCAGCCCTGAAGCTGTTGGGCTGGCATTTCTCACCCAGTGGCTGTGCTTTACCCCACCAATTACATTCACGCCATAAGCTCACAGCTTGGCCTCTACAACCCTAGCTAGAAGAGCCCAGTGTGTCAATGAGGAGCCTACGGGGTGCCACCTGGCCCTTTCTGCCCTTTCCTTTGACTTTGGAAGTCATAAAGAAGAGAGCTTACTACAGTATGTTCCGTTCCTGTGCTGAATTTCACAGCTCTCACACAGAGCTTGGCTTTTTGTGTATGACCTTGGCTTAGAGATAGCCAATACCTCAATTGTTCCTGCTCATAGTAACCTGATTGGCCCTAGCAACCTTCTCCAGGCCCAACATCACAACTTTTCTGGCCCCAGGAATTGGCCAACAAATGATATCAACCATTACCTCCAGTGTGGACCAATTTTCCATGAAACCTGTAGCGCCCTTGCCTGCTCTTCCAACATATCAAAATACCCTGCTTTATCTTCTTCCACAAAATCCTGGACCAACACAGTATCTGACCAGCCCAAACCCTAACCCTTCTGCTGACTGGTCCACCCATCCTAAATAAAAGCTTTGTTCATCCCATGAATGGAGCCGTACACCAGGACTTACTACGCAGGCATACGTCATGGAGGGCAATAAACTTTCACTTCAAATTCTCTTGCTCCTGGTCGTATTTTGCCTGAGTCATTCTTTGACCTAATATCCTTATTTCTATGGACTTGATTAAAACATGCCAAATCTGCCTGGGGAGGAAAGAATGGCAAGGAAGCACGTGAGGACCCGTTGTCTCGTGTGAGAAACTAGGAAGCTCACATATGTATGACAGTAACAGTCCTAGTGATTATTACTAGAATACATCTAGTTAATGACTTTTTTCAAAACTATGGATTGTAGGGTTTCCCAACATCAGGGCCACACAGTTTGCGTTCATGGCAGAAGACGAGCAACAGCCGCTTATGTCGGTCCCCCGACCCCTCCGTGGGATTACTGCCTAAGTGTGGCCTCCTGTCAGATAAGCAGCACCAGTAGACTCTCAAGAGTACGCACTCTACTGTGAACCGCACATGTGAGGGATCTCGGTGGCATTTTCCTTATGGGAATCTAGTGCCCGATGATCTGAGGGAGAGCTGAGGTGGTGATGCTCCCACCCCATTCTTGTCTGTGGAAGAAAATGTCTTCCACAAAACAGGTCCCTGGAACCAAAAGTTTGGAGACTGCTGAGAAAGTTGTTTTACTAATCATTTTATATAAATTAATTAAAGATCTCCATGTTGACTTTAAAAATTAAAAGTATGCCTGTGGTTAACAGCTCACCTGATGGAACTGGTTCTCAGTCCCTACCCACACGCAGGCAGGTTGGTGAGTATCTTGGTTACTTTCTTACCTCTGTGACGTAACACCCAATATTGACAACTCAGGGAGGGAGGAAAGATTTGTTTTAGCTCACAGTTCAGAAGGTTATAGTCTCTTCACAGGTGGGCAGTTGGAAAATGGTCAGATCACACAGTGGGGCCACAGCTAGAGCCAGAGCTGGAGCCGGTGCTTCAGAGACAGATTGTCGCAGCATGGTGCAACAGAGATGATTCTGGGAGGAAGGGCAGACTAGCACAGCCCCAGTAGGTCAAGGCCCAAGCATCTGCCCCTTCCAGCCAGTCTCCACCCACCAACAGTGCACAAGATACATGAGTCTTTTAGGGGACACTCCCCATCCAAATCACAATAGTACCCTTTAGCATGCTGCATAATATTAAAGAAACTTAAAACAAAAACCCAATACTATTGTTCACTAAAAAAACAAACAAACAAACAAAAAACACAAACTGAATTTGTTTCAGGCCCAATGGGGTATCTGGACTGACCTTACAGCCATCTGTACTAGTAGGCAAGTTTGTACTATACGAAGAACACGAAAAAACTGACACTTTTTCCTACTTAAGCCATCCACAAGCCAGGTTCAATGGTGCAGGCCTGTGATCCCAGCACTCTGGTAGGCTGAGGCGGGAGGATTTCAAGTTCACACTTAGCCTGGGTAAGTTAGCAACTTAGCAAGACTATTCCTCAAAATCAAAAATAAAAACAATCAAATGAGCTGGAACTGTGTCTTAATTATGTTTACATCGTTGTGACTCAATACCCAACATCCACAACTTAGGGAAGAAAGATTTGTCATAGCTTTTATTGTAGTGTTCAGAAGGTCTCAGTCCGTTCATGGGTGGGCAGTTGGAAATTGTGGAATCGCATGGTGGGGCCACAGCTAGCGCTGCTACAGCTGGAACCAGAGCTCCTGGGCAGAGAGCCTTACATCCAGGTGGAGGAAAGAGACCGGGAGGAAGGGCGGGGCCAGCACAGGCCCCTCCCTGGTCAAATCCCAAGAACCGCCCCTTCCAGCCAGGCCCCTCCTCCCAACCCTACACAGTGTCCGAGGAACATGAGGCTTTTGGGGGACACTCCAGATCCCAACCAGGACAGACTGCAACTCAGTGTGGAGGAGGCCATGCGCCTGCCCACAGTACCATAAAACATAAATAAATAACAAATAATGCATCAAGCCAAGCACAGAAAGCTTCGATGAGAAGCTAACAAAATGAGTCGCTGTGAACTATGTTCCCAGGTAATTTTCACCCAAGAGAGATCATTCTGTTTCCTCCAGCTGCGGATCGGTCAGGTGTTAGGCAGGGAGAAGCGCCTGGCCGAGCTGGGTGAGGGGTCAGGCGGCCCCACCCTGCGCGGCTGCCGTCACTTTATCAACAACTGAGTCTGTTGGGTCTACGGAGACTTCTTTTTTTGTGATGGACAGTAGATTTTTTTCCATAATTACAATTTTTATAGTATATGTTTAGGACACATGGTAATCACATTCACCCCGGGGAACCGGTGCTCGGACCGTGGCATCTTAGCCGCTTTCGCCTCGCTGGTCGCCCACTCTCGGCCCCAGAGCCCCTCCCCTCTCCACTGAGACCACCCAGGCAGCGACATCGTGTTTTCTCAAGCTCTTTAGCGCGTATTTCACAACGGCCCTTGGACGTGTCTCCAGGGCTTCAACAAAATAATTCTGCTCACTGTTGCCCCGCAAGGCCGGAGTGCTGAGGAGGGTCGGTCGCGAGGTCGTCCTCCAGATCCTGGTCCGGGCCCTGCGGCCCGCGGGACGTGCTCCGTGCCGGGCGGCGGTTCTGCTAGGAGCGCTCGCTGCCCAGGCAATGGGGCAGCGCCTGTTGGCGGGGCCTCCTCTTGGCCCGGCCCCTGAGATGGAGCTCCTGTCCACACGCGCGATTCAGGCTAGGAAGCCTCTCTCGTGGGGCTTACGGCTCCGTCTCCGTGAAATGCCTAACCTCTTTCTTACCTTTTCAATATTTCCTAAATTTGTAATCACACTTGCACGTGTGTGTGTTTGAAATACAGACAAACACTGAGGCTTCTTTCCAGCTTGAGCTGTTACTGGGTAGACAAGAAGCAGCAGCGTGCCCACACCGCATCTGGTCACAGTTTGCAGGGCTTGCAGGCCGCCCCGCACCGGCGGGCCGCGGCCCCTGACCCCAGGTCCCTGCCTGCGGGTCCGGCTGAGGGTCACCCGGTGGTGCACAGGGAGGGGCCAGAGGAGTGATGCGGAAGCTGCCATTCTCTGCTGTTTATTTGAGACCGGATCTCTCTAAAGCCCAGGCTGGGCTTCAACTTGGAATTCTCCTATCTCAGCCTTCCGGTGCCATTTCCTAATTCCCCGAGGGGGTTGGGGGTGGGGGCCGAGTGTCAGCAGATGTGACTAAGGATCTAGAGATGAGGTGATCATCTTGGTTATTCAGGAGACCTGAAATTCAGAGGCAAATGACCCTAAAGAATAAAGCCAAAACAGACCAAATAAACATTAAGCTAATTAAAAAGAGGACAAGGAAGTGAGCACACTATGCAGGTACAAAAGGACAGTAGTGAATCTGGGCACAAGCTCCGGATCGCGGCAGCCACCAGCGCCTGGGAAAGGCAAGAAACGAGCCCTGCTGCAGCCTGCCGACACCAGATCTCAGCTTTCCGCCCTTCAGAGCCTGACAGGACCAAACTCTTTTTAAGACACCAACTTTCCCTGTATGTCTGATGTAAGCATCATTATTAAATTAAAGCTTATCCATACAATGCAAACGACCTGGAGGCAACTGGTGACAGCACAGAGAGCTCTGTTCCCAGAGGGACCCCTAGGGCAGCTCTCCTACTCCCCTCCCACACGCTGCCCACGCAGCCTCTTGGAACCTCTGGCACTGAGTTCCAGAGCAGCCAAGCAACTTAAATAAAGTTGTGTTTGTGCTAAAAACAAACACCAACATGCCAGAATTTTTAAATTATGGTTCAGCCAGATTGATCCAATCCAGACTTTGACAAGGGAATTTGTAAATGGTTTTTTTTTTTTTTCCTTAAAAGCTCAGGTGGTGGCAGATGGATACTCACACATCCATGCCCACAGAATCTTAACTGCACCAGAGAGAGCCATGCTGGAGAGAGAAGGGTACTTCCCAGTTTTGGTCTCTCCCCTGGTAGAGAATTTTCCTGCCATCTGGCCAAAGGCAGGAGGCTCCTTTCACATACATTGTGAAGCTTATTACCAGTCCATTTTAGCTTAGGTTAGCCTGCAATGAAAGAGTGACCCCCCTCTGTCTTCCCCATCCCAAGCCACAGCTCTCTCAGCCACCAATTTTGACCTAATCAAACTAGTATATTTTACACTTTAGTAGGACTCCCAGGGTCAAAGGCAGTGCCAAGTGTAGGATCACAGTTGTTTGATGTTGTTTGTCACACACACACTTGCACACACACACACACACACACACACACACACACACACACACACACTTAAGAAACCAGGCCTAATGGTACAGACCTAAAATTCCAGTATTCTGGGAAACTGAGGCAGAAGGATCAAGTTCGAGCCCAGCCTATGCAACTCAGTGAGCGGCAAAACTGTCTTAACACAAAAAACAAGCTAGAGCTAGAGCTCCGTGCAAAGGCACTGAGTTCAATCCCCAGTACCAGAAGCAAAACACACAAAAACCCTAAGAAACAGTGCAAGGATAATTACATACACTTTTCTAGAAAAAGAAACAATAAACATCAGAGAAAACACAGCAGTTGTCCGAAGCTCACACCTACAGTCCTCCAAGGCCCTCCACTTCTGTGCCCCCTGGGAATGGACCCACTCGAGGCACACATAAAAGGCACACCTGTTCCGTCTCAAGGCTGGCTTTTGCTGGCAGATCAGGTGTACCGGGGCGGGGGAGGAATGTCTTGCTTGCACTGGCGTAAAGGGACATGAACACCAAAGCATTTCCAGACATTCATGCCCCTAATAGCTTCTGCTTAAAATATTACTTCACTGTTCCTGATGTATTTTACTTTGAACAAGATTTGTCTAAAAAGAAGAAAGAAAAAAAATTATCCCGAGCTGAACTCCATTTTGGACTGAACGTGAACTTAGCCTGTCCTTTCAAAGGCATTCCTGTTTCTGGCTGCAGGGTAGCCACCGGTACCCAAGGAGGGACCATCAGAGAGTCCATGTGCGTCGGGAGCGTATTTTTTTAAGCACACAGGTCTCAAAAACTCTGATCCTGATCTTTCTCTGGTAAGTCATTAATAAGTAAAGTTTTCAGGTGGTCATTCCTCATAGAGCTATAAAAAGACAGTTAAAAGCAAAATCAATTGTACTTTTGAAAATTTTTTTAAATCCTGCATTTTTATGACTAGAAGAAACCGAAGAATTATTATCTAAAGATAATTCCCATTTCTGTTCTGTGAATCATAACCGAGTGAGCAATTTTAATTAACAGTAGATTAAAATGCATTTGTCAAAATTTATTTATTCACCAGATCAGCAGAGAGTCCCCACTTTGAGCCAAGCATGTTGCTGGGCCCACAGCAGTAAGAAAAGCAAAGTTTCTGATCTAAAGAATCATACACTGTGCGGGACAAAATAGGACACAGGACATAGACCAGTTTAGTTTCTCATTTACAGTGGATGCATCCAGAGACACCAGTCGGCCTCTGCAGCTGCCCTGTGCCAGGCACTCTAACTCATATAAAAGCAGGCAAAGCAGCTGCTGCCACAGCTAAGATTTAATTTTAATAAAAACTGCCCATGAAGGCCACATACACAACATGCAATAGTTCGGAGACGCTGGAAAATGCTGCCCTGGCGCAGGCCTCGGTTAGGGCTGCGAATCCCCCAGCCCACTGGGCGGCTGGGGGCGGGTGCTGGCCGAGGCTCCTCCTGGCACCTGGGGCCTCTTCCACTTTCTTGCTCCAGTTCTGCTGTTGTACTCATACACACGGCCAGAGACTGTGGGAGGGAAGACAGACCGGTGTGTGACAACGAGCTTCAGGGCACCCAGGTGTTGGCCACTTCAGAGCGCAGGTGTTGGCTGACACTTGCTCTGTGGCATTGGCTCTGTGACAAGGCCGCCCTCTGAGTCTGGCTCCCCCACCAAGCGTAGAACTGAAGTGACATGTGGCAGCATATGACTCCACATGAATTAAAAACTGCCTGATCCCAGGACTTCATTCATGGAAAGGAACAGATCAGGGTCTCCAAGGTGATGCCAGTTATACAGGAGATTTAATATGATAGAAACACAAGCCTCTCTAGGTTGGTAAATAGCCCACAGTGGGATTGCAGTCCTCCTGCCTCGGCCACCCAGAAATTACAGGTGCATACCACCACCTCCAGCTCAGAAACATTTCTTGAAGTAAACGCAAAATTAAGTGAAACCTGAGTGATGTACCAATGCGTATGTCCTGGTTTGCACAACTGACAGTGGTTATGATGTCACCTTTAGAAGCTTGGTGACAAATAGATACATGGTAATTGGGACTACTTTGGGCAAATTTTTGTGGGTCTGTAGTTGATATAAAATTTTTAAAATTTGTAAGAGCCTGTCAAACTTTTCCCCCTACCCACACTCAAAAGGACTGTCCTTTAGGGATAGGGGAATGGCACACCAGTTAATGCACTTGCCTAGCAAGCACAAGGCCATGAGTCTGATTCCCCAGCACCACATAAAGCTGGGTGTGGTGGCATAAGCCTGTAATCCCAGCACTCAGAGGCTGAGGCAGAGGGATTTCTGTGAGTACAAGGCCAGTTTGGGCTCCATAGTGAGTTCAGGATCAGCCTGAGCTGCAGAGTGACATCTTGTTTCAACATCTAATTTTCTGAGGTTTTATTGGCCAAACTTCATAGAACAATGAAACAAAATAATATACATGGGAAAAGAAGCAGGGCCCATACGGCCTGATAGAGTAGAAATTCAACCAGCTGTTGTTCATTAGGTGATGCAGATGTAACAAATCCAGAAGTGAACTGCGCGTGACACGCGACAACACCAAGCACCTTGTGCAGCGTGTCCATACGGTCAGGAATGCTTTAGAAATGAGGAAACCAAGGCACAGAGATATTAAATAACTTGCCAATCCCGCCATCTGCAAGTGGCAGCCCCAGAATTGAACCCATGTAGGCTGTCTACAGAGCTCTAGCCGCTAAGGACAGAGCATGGCCACTCCCTGTTGCCCTTGGATTGGCTTTTGGGAACAAAGGGTGTCTTAGTCATCACATTCTGGACCCCACAGAACCTTTGAGGAATGATGATAAGACACACAACTACTCCCATTTCCCTTTTAAAATATTGCTCTGTTTTAAGTGTCAGGGACACTCATTGGGTGACCAGCTCCCTAAGACTCATCCCCTGAGAGGTGACTCTTCTGCCAGGGTCACCACACACTTCAGTGACAATGTACCTCACTGAACCCTCTCCTTTTTCTCAACAACAACAAAACCCACACATGAAAGATCATCTTTCAATGTTTCATGGTTGGAGCTTGAAAGTTAGCTGTCAGATAGATATCCAGCTTCAAAATAAGCCAGATTCATCGGTCCACATGAACAGTAACCATGGCCTAGGTATTGAGAAGACCAGAGGGGACAAATGGTGGCCATGCACTGAGTCAGCAGAAATGGACCACAGTAGCCTTTCACCTTCAGTGAATTATGCACTGTTCTATTTTTTTTTGGAAGGACCTAGAGCCCAGGCTCTGGTATCACTTTGGTTTTTACCAGGTTACCTCCTGGCAACAGAGGCTGTGAATGACAGTATCAGCTTGAGAATTTCTGTAGCAGCCACCTAGATTACTTTTGTGATCCTGGCTCTTTCCTCCTACTTGACTGTGATTCTGGGCAAAATACCTTTTCTTTTTCCATTTCCTCATTCATAAAATGAGGGTGATAATAGTGACAAAATCACAAATAGTTGTGAGATGAAGAAAAATATCATTTGAAAGTATTTTACCATATGAAAAGTTCAATAAACATTTGGTATGACTTGATATTAGAAATCACCTAAAATATCTTGTAATAAGGCTACAAGTACAATGTGATGTGTAGACTCTTAATGTGTGAAGAGTAATCATGTCAAAATGAAATACAGCATATAGCAACACTGTTCATAGTAGCCGAAGGATTGCAGCATGGACAAGGGTCGGTGGATAGGTGAACAGGCAAATGGAATGGGATAAGCACATGCACAGGAAGGCGTTCAGCCTTCACATGGAAGGAAGTTGTGACCCTTGCTGTAACCAGGATGAATCCTGAAGACACTGTGCTATGTGAAATAAACCAATCAGAGAGGGCCAATGTTGAATAAGCCTACCCACTGGGTGGAGGTACCTAGAATAGCCAAATTCATAGGCCCAGAAGTAGAGTGATGGCTGCCAGAGGCTGGGCTCAAAGAAGAACAAGGAGAGATTGTGTAACAGGCACAGGGTTTCAGTGAGAGGACGACAAGGCTGGGAACGGAGAGCAGCAATGGCTGCCCAGCGCTGTGAATTTACTCGGTGCCACAAAAGCATATGGTAAAAATGACTAGAGTCAAAAAGAGACACTTTTGTATCGTGTCTATTTAATATAATAAAAACTAAATAAAATAGTGACTATAAAGTTCTTAAACAAGCCTACTACATGATAAATACTAAGTATTTACAAAAGTTGCCCTTTGCTTATTTTAGAGAAAAATGAGAAATGGCTTACAGCAATTTCAATTACTTTCAATAATAGTAGAGAAGTATAAGCCCAGCATGTTGGCACAAGCCTCTCAACTTAGCACTCTGGGAGCCTGAGGCAGGAGGACCACAAATCTGAATTTGGCATGAAAAAATTGAAGGATTCTGTCTCAAAAAATGGAAAGGGATGGGGCGAAAGCTCAGTATGAAGGCCCTGGTTTCAGTCCTCACTACCACAGAATAACAATAACAATAGGAAAAGAACCAGGAGGAGGGCCTGGTTCTGCCATCCTTCCACCACTACATCTGCTGTGAGACACTCCACCTTTGCAGGCACGCAGCCGTCACATAGATGTCCTACACCCAGGTAGACACCTGCCTAAATCCTCCCCATCTACCTCCATCCAATCACTGTCAGGATTCAATCTGTTTCTAAGAGTTCCACCCACTCTTTTTCTTTTTTCTTCAGAGGCAAGAAAGTCATGTGATCCCAGATACAACCTCAGGGTCCCCGTCTCAATGCCTCCAACATGCGGACAATACTATTACCTCCGTGATAGGACTATAAAAATAGAATGTAACCCTAAAATATACCTGAGCACCCAGTAAGTATTCACATTTAATGCACTCCTGAAAAGTGAAACTCGGAGGATGCTATTTACCATAGACTGGAGTAGAACAGTAGTAGCATGTTTTTAGAACATAGAAGTCAATGCTAAGGCATTAATAATTTCATGCTGAGACAGCTAGGGTTGTCAGAAATTAGCTAACAGTAAAATGCCACATGCTGTGATAGTACCAGCGAGTCTTTCATGACTCTGGCTGTGTTGAACAACATCTCACAAAGTAATTTTTACATTTATTACAGCCATGCTAAACCCCCCACTGACCCCCATTAGACAGAGAAAGCCCTCAGCATCATGCCTACTTTTCAGCTAGGAAAAGGGGAGCTTAGAAAGGTTGAGTCCTTTGTCCAACTTCACCTGAAAACTCAGTGATTGATTCCCAACTCAAATCCTTATCATCTAACCCCATATCTGAGGCTTTCCCAAAACCTCTGACAGCTCCCTATTTCTCCTTCTTCCATATGGGAAGAAGTGCATTGGAGGGAGGGAAAGGGAAGTTCTTGGAATGTTTTATGAAATGAAAGCTCTTGAAATGTTTTATGAAATGCAAGTATGATCTGGTGTACAATTTCAGGAATTACAATAGATAAATTTTAGGATAGGGCTTTCAAGTTTAGGACTCATCTGGCCTGTTGAAGTTGATACTGACTAAACATAGTCACAAATTCTTTAAGTGTTATCCTTTGAGAGATGAGATATACCATCTTTACTTTAAATTTAAGTAGAGCCTGACGACTTTAACCAACAGAATGGGACATAAGTGATGCTGTTCAATTTATAGATTCAGGCCTCAAAAAATAAAAGCAACCTTCCCTTCCAATCTCTTGGAGCCTCCTTAGGAGACCCCAACTGCCATGCTCAGCATCACCTTAATCCTGTGACAGAGACTGCAGGAAGAGGTCAAGACATCCTATGCACATAAATGAGGTAGGAAAAAGGAAGATGTGCGGAAAGAAAATAAGAAAAATTGTAATTGTAAATTTGTACTTTTAAGAAAAACTGCAGCTTCGGGACACAAAGTTACTTAAGACTGCATGCAATGTGAGTTTCCCTTTCAAGAAACTTACTCCAAAAAATTTTCTAAGGGTATTAAAAATCAAATAAGAGCCCAAGTTTTTCACCTGTAAATTGAGCCTGTGCTTTTTCTTTGATACTGAGGATTCCCAAATTGCACAGACTTCCACCCTCCAGGAAACAGAACTATTAAGTGGGTAGCCTTATCTCTAAACTACAAGCACATACACATGCCTCACATTCTGGCCTGGCCCCTTAAAAATAGGGTAACAGTACAGTAGGACTGCACAGCTCAGATCACCTGTTATAAAGACAACCCTAAGGCCATACAAAAACCTCCAATCCCAGGCCACAGTGGGTGTCACCCTTAAGAACCCACACTCACTTCTGAGCGTGTTCTTTAATTCTGCCCAGTTAGCCTACCTGTGGTTCTCAAGGACACATCCTGAAATGTTTTTCGGTGATGTAGACCAGGGAACCTAGCACTGGTAGAGAGAGTTGGGGCCCCTCTTTGAGGGGCCTCCCCAAACTCTATCTGTTGACAAGGAAGTAGAACTTTACCGAACCCAACTTGCAACTATATTCACTAAGATTAGTATCTTGTGGGGCCTGTAACTGTGGCCACTTTGGACTCTCCAGGCCACATCAACTGAATACCAGCTAAATTCACCTGAATACCTTTAAAAGAACCCTACTGATACCACATGATGCAAAGGAATTGCCCAGGTGACAATTATTCATATTCCTGACATTAAAAAAAATGTGACCTATAAGGAAGTGGTAATTGTTTTAAACTTATGAGTCTCATGGTAGTTCCATGCATGTCAACATATAACTGAGGACCGTGCTTATTTGGCCTAAAAAATGGTGCTTGATGGAACTAGTTCCTTACATTTAAAAAGAGGCAGATTTCACTTGCTAAAGTGCACATCCAGCTCCTTCTGAAGCACTGGAATTTGGGCAACTATGGGTCTTATTCCCATGTGGTATAATTAGACTGCACTGAATGAAAGTTCCCTTCCTGAAGGAGCAGTCACATGGGTGATTCAACGGGCTGTTTTAATCTGCCCCTTTCAGTCATTTATCTTACATGCCTGGCCAAGGTGGCTTGCCTTAGGACAGAGCCTCATTTTGCAAAGCATAATGAACAAGCAATTTATCTGTACAGTCCTAGCATCCAAATGGAAAAGTAGGCTTAACTCAAAAAATAACTAAGCACCGTACCTGGATCAATGGCTTCTCCGTCAAACACAGTCTCGTACATAGTGGTTTCCTTTTAAAAAGCACATGATATTAGAAATAAAATGAGCCTGATAAAATTAGTTTTGATGTATTGAATAGTTTGAGCAGATAATTTCTCATAAATTATTTTATCTTTCTAATCTATAGAAGATCAGCAGCCTTTTCACCCCTTCCCCCACACCCGTTGGCTTCCATGAGCTGATAATTCAGGTCTTTGTTTTGACAGAAAGTCTCTTATCCTGCAAGCATGGTATTACAGGCTAAAATGTACCCTCCTTGAAAATACTAATGTTAAAATTCTAACACCAGAATGTCACTGCATTTGGAAACAAGGCCTTCAAAGAGTTAATACAGTAAAACGAAGTCATGTGAATGGGCCTTAAATGGACATGACTGGTGTTCTTGTAAGAATGAGACATTGAGACACCAACAACACAGACCTCTTTCATAGATCATGTTAGGACTCAGAACAAAGAATGGCAAAGCAAAGAGAAAGGTGCTGGAACACACCAAACCCACCAACAACTTGATCTTGACTGATAGCCATCAGTACCATGAAAAAATCAGGTTCTGTTGCTTAAGCTAGCTGGTCTGACACAGAAGACTGGTGGCTTCCGTTTCCTCAGGGCCAGTAGGGGAAGGGATCATTGAGAGAGAATGAGCTCGTGACACAATGTCATGGTCACTCAACACCAAGCTAGGAAGCATGTGTTAGAATATGGGAAGCAAGGGCCAGGAGAAAATAAGAAACAGGAAATAAAAATGCCTTTTCTTGCTCTACACAATTTTTTCTTATGCCCAGCATTACTCTTGTTTTCTTGCTTATGTCGGTTATTCAGTGAGTAAGACTCAGCCAATTTGAAGATGGTTTGTACACTCTAGAGTGTAGATTTACCATCTGCTGAAAATAAATAGGTTAAAGAATTTATTCATGTCTACCATATGTATACAATTTGTTTTCAAATATAGTTTTTATTTTTAAGTAATGGCAAATAATGCTTGACTCCCTTTGTCTCTAGTTATTCTTCCTGCCTATACGTATAATATTTGAGACAAATTTTTGAACTTAGCCATATTCTAAGATTGTACCTGAAATTCCAATTTTGTATTGCATGTGAATTCAGCAGAACAGATAAATTGAAATTCTTTTATTTCTTTCCTGTTATGCTTAAGTAGATCTGCCATATGTTTACATGAAATAAATTTTCACTGAACTATTAGAGGAAGGTGACATCTTTTTTTCTTCTACTCCAAAAAAATCAGAAAAATGTACTTACTGTTAATACTTCTAATTTTTTACTTCTGTTTCCTGTGACAGTCTTTTCCTTTTGATTTAGGTCTCCTTTTCAAAAATAATAAAAGCCAGGTATCTGTTGAGTGGCATTTTTTTAATCACAGAATTTAAGCATAATCATACTGTCATTAGCAATCGATAGCTTACCTGCAATATACTTTATTTCTCTGCATAAAAAAGAAGATTTGACAAAATATCAACTTCATTATGCTAAGACATGTTTTTAAAATAATTTCATTCAATACTCAGCATATGATCATACCTTCCCTGCCCCCCATATCTTCATTAACAACTACCACCCACTTCTCTGCACCATAAATAAACTCTTAGTTAATAAAAATTCAATTCCAACTCTACCTTTGAAGCATGATATTCTATACCCTGGAGAACCATTTCTTTGCCCTCTTTTCCCAGTTTCAGAGAGATTTAAGACCAGTCAGATGAGTGCAGAGGATACCTACACTCATTATCTGTCCCTAGGCTAGGCTGCCAGATACCTGTTCATGAAACTTCTTGCGTCAAAATAATAGGGAGAGTTGTTTGCTTGTCTCCTCATCAATTTATTCATTTAAAATATCTCCCCATAGAAAGTTAGTTGCAGGTGTTGTACGATATAATTCGATACTAAGGTATTGCTGTTTTTTTTAAAGAAAGTTCCCTAGCTGTTCCTAGGATAGAGTGGGTTTGGGATCGTTGGTAAAAAGAACACTGAGTTTTGTATCCTAAGCACTTTCCTCTGTGCTCCTTGAAAACAAACATAAGCAGAAGACCTCAGAGTTAAGGTCAGCAAACCTCAACTGATTTTAACTCGAGAAAAATCACATACCTGAGCATGGGCCTAGAGACTTCGGTGGCCATTTTCTGACAGCACCCCATGGTGTTTCTGTATCTCCAAAGCAGAAAACATACCCAAGAAACCAAACCAACAAAGGAAATAGCCATCAGAGTGAAGACAAAAGAATTGTACCAGTCGTCTGGTTTGTAAGAGTTGATAGCAGTAGACACAACAGTCACGCCTTCTCTTTGCTGGGAAAATTATTCAGAACAAACAGACATTATTAGTTCATGTTTTCAGAGAGTGTCTGTTTACATACAGTAATGTCAGTACGTAGCCATAGTTGTCTGCAGACATTTTATGGTGTAACTCAACATTGTGGGTTTTAACTGCATGTATTTTTTGAACTCCATGGGTGATGCTGAGAAACACTGTAGCACAAAGGAGGCACCAAATTAAGAAAGTAAGGATTTGAGTCACGTGCAATGACCATGCTGTGAACCTAGACACACCATGTGTCTTCTCTACCCTCAGTTTCCTCACCTCCAAGATGAAATGCACCTAAGATCCTCCAAGGCTGTGTGCCCTCTGTCCCCTCCACACAAGCCTTCAGGCAGCTTGAGAGAACAGTGTGCTCTTGAAAAATATTATGGCGGAAAGATCTGCCACCGGTGTTAATTTGTAATGCTTCTATTTCAAAAGACAGAAGACAGTATAATACACCAGGAAGTCTCCTGAACAAACTTCATCCTTCAGTGCCTCAGAAGTGATTCTGAAGTTTTGCAGAGGCTTTGCACTTTTTTTTTTTAAGTAAAGCGCTAATGGGTCTTCTAGGCTTCATAGAGTAGGATTAGTGATTACACTAAATAATGAACACCAACCACACAGCACAATGTCTGGCACATCATAGACACCTATCAATGCAAATAGCATGACTACCACACCATAACCTTTAAAAGTGCCAGTTTATAGGGATTTTTAATTAATAGAACTCATTGGAAGGAAGGACTTTCAGAAAATTTTGATACAATTAACCACTTAGGGGCCCTCTCTATACCATCTGCAATTATCACTAACTCTTTCACACTTGGGTAGCTCGTGTTCACAGATGCACACATGAAATGTGGCCCAGTGGATGGACGGGTTAGACTAGTTTGATATTGTTTCTGTAGCTGGATGATGAGCTCCATTGAGAAGGGACCCTGTGCATCTTGTTTAGAACAACATCTCCAGGACCATGGAGAGCAGGTCCCATGGGAAAGGCATGCGGTGGAGGTGCTGCCCTGCTCACTCCTTAGCCTTCCTAGATGAAACTGGGATTTACAGTGTGACATTTCCCACACAGAGAGCCAAATTAAACGCTATAATTCTTTACTTCAGCACTGGTTGGATGAGGTGGCATATTGCCTCTTTTCACATAAATATCGATGATAGCGGTGCCTGTCCTGGGCCTGGTGGATTTGCCGTATTTCAGATTGTCATCGATTATATGCACCACAAGGTGGTACTGCCGCTGCAGGTCGGCTCCAGATTCAAAGTGAAAAGGATTCTTCACAATTAATCTTGGCGTATTCGAACCTCGAGTTGGGTCAAATCCAAAATGATGATTCTCATTTCCTTTAAATGGGATCATTGAAAATATAAGAATTATTTTAAGACATATTGAATGGCCACTAAATCACAGTAGGCATAAATAAGTAAAATTTCTGCTGTGCTCTTCATTCCCATATCTATACACAGCTTATTATTAAATCTAGTTAGGCAATAGATGTAATTGGCTAGACAAGAACATTTTAGAGGTTAAAGTCATAACCGCTGTCCCCACAGGTGGCCAGCAAAGCTCACACTATTACCCATTATTCTGTGTAATTGCTTGCTGTTTCTTTATCATCTCTTCATGCTGCATGACTCCCACATGCTACGTGGTCTAGGTCAGTATTAAAGGACCCATCAGACCATAAGTGTCTATTAATCTCCTACTACCTTCATGTCTGCTCTCCATGGTCCTGGGGATGTTGTTCTAAATGAGATGCACACGGTCCCTTCTCAATGGAGCTCATCATCCAGCTGGAGAAACAATATCCAACCAGTCTTCACAACTAACTAGCAATGTGCTTCCTCATCTCCATGTGCCTATGCTTACAGATCTGACTTCCATACTTAATAAGTCTCCTTTTCATGCTCTCATCGTATCCAGTGGCTTCCCTTTATAGGACTTATCACAATGTGTAAGTTTATAGTCCTGAATGTTATTTTTAGTTTAGCCAACAGTGAGTGTCGTGAACACAAATCCATATCTAGCCTGGATACTTCTGCGCACCTATGTCCTCACACAGTGCCTGAAGAATAGTTGGCTTCCAATAAATATCTTCCACAGAGGACAAAATAGTGATGAAAGTCGATGCGATCTGTGTAAATCTAACAACTATATACTCAAAAACACTTATCCCAAAGGATTTGTATTGGTATCATCAGACAAGAGAGTGGTTGCTGTTTTAGCCAACTGAGTACAAAGTCTCTTTGTGGTCAGAAATTATCTGTGGAATCATTGATACTTTCATTTTTGAAGAAATTAAATTAGACATATAAAAGTGAGAAGGATGCCTTGAGTAAACTTAATTCTACAGATATCGAATAGATTAACCTTTATAAACATTGTCATTTTTAGAGTCAGATATCATGTCTAACATGGCATAACTGATGTCAATTTGACACATGTTTATGATTAAAAGAAATAATTAAGCCATCCACCAGAAGCCATCTCAAAGCGCATTTCGAAATCCTGTGAATCTCTGTCATGACAGCTTAGTTGGAAGCCATTGACGTTCGTCCCAGCAACAACGTTGTCGAAAATGACTCCCTTGTACAGAGAGGGTGTGCAGGCAGGCGCTTCATCATTCTCATTCTCGATGTCAACCGTGACCTGTCAAACATCACGTCCATGTCATGTGACTATTTATACACAAAATCAGAAATGAGCATCTGGGTAGAGACGGATCATTTGGAAATACTAAATAAAAAAGTCTAAAAGAGTCTAAAATTTTGACTCTGCAGAAATGTTCCTGCAGATTTAGATTTTGGCTGTCAATCAACTAGGCAGTGGCTTATTATTCCTGGGTCGACTGTGACATTCAGGGTAGCCATGAGGGAGAGATTTGGGCTCATTAAGGAGCCTCTGGGAAGCTCACAAAAGGGATTAATGATGAAGAAAGGAGAGCTGCAGAGCAGTCCCCTGTCCACCCTAAATATGAACACTCTGTGAAGCCCGTCTGCGCATGTGTCCCCTTTCCTAACTGCAGACCTCCTCTTCATCACTCTTTCAAGCACAATAAGTTTTTTGGTAACAATATGATTACTTCAAAGTATGGGCTGACCTTAATTAGGAGCTGTTATCATTCTCCTCTTAATTAAAATAATATAAACCAGCAAACAGCGATTTACACAGAAAAGGATCAAAATATCAAGGATTTTAAAATGTCAGTGATCGAAAGCCAGGCAGCCTAGAAAGGTTATCTGCCCACCTCGCAGATGACTAATCACTTTCTCAACAACATTCACAGAAGAATCCCTGGTGTGCCTACATTTGTAAGTATTATCTTTTAAAAGTGATTTCTGTAAAGTTGCATACACCTGTGGCTCCCACTTACTTGTGGAATATTTGTATATGGTCAGCAAGTGAATTTTAGGGGGACAATTTCAGTGATGTAATGGAAATGGCATTGGACTCGGACAGAAATCTTCATTCAGACCCAGGCACAGCTTCTCAGTTTGGTACAAGTGACTTATCCTTGCTTTCCTCAACTGCAGAGATCTTAATTCCTTAATCCTGACCTTTCCACTACAGGTTAGGAGGATACATTGACCCACTCGATGAGCTCATTGAACACTTCCTCTGTGCCTAGCACGGACCTACGAACGTGTGGCAAGCAAAATCCCTCACCTGTTACAATTTGCATTCTAGCGAGGAGAACAAGGCAATGAAAACACCCACGAGCACATACATGGGGCGATGTCTTGTAGTAACCGATGCAGTTATGGGTACAGAAAAGACCCAGTGGGAACTATTTTGCGAGGGTGTGCAGAGGGAGCCTTGGATTTCTCACCCACTCTCTTCTTTCTCCCTGCTTCCCCATAGTTCATACAAAATACGCAATGTCAGGAGGCATCCTCTGGTGGTGTAATGTTAGATGATGATGTTACGTATCTTTCCTGCTTCCTGCCTTTGTCACACAGTGCCCGACACCTCATCAGTAAAACTTGTTTGTTTTGCAACACTGAGAATGGCACGCAGGTCCTCACTCATGATAGGCAAGTCCTCTACCACAGACCACATTCCCGGTCACTTTTCATTATTGGAGCCAAGCTGAATGTAACGAGAAACTAATGGAGAGGTGTCAGGAAGAGCGGCTTGTCTCTGGAAGGGATCACTCCAGCTCCCATGTGAACGGGAGACTGCAAACAAGGAAGCAGAGACAGGGAGGCCAGTTACAAGCGATTACACCAGACCAGCTGGCGATGGTGACAGAACAACCAGCGTGTAAGCAGCTGGTGAGTGAGAAGTAGAAGGATTTAGGATGTATTTGGCAGGAGGAGATGACAGGACAGGGTTGGAGAGAGAATTTAGGGTGTGCAGTAGTGATTAACCACACAGACTTCAGCTCAAACAACCTTGGATAGTCTGTTTAACTACTGAGCTTTGGGAATAAATTTTTCAACATAAAAAAAAAGAGTATCAGAAACCACCTCCTGGGGTGAGGACAGAATAGACAAGGAGGGGGAAAGAATAGAACTAGACCTTCAATAAAAAGTGGGCAGGGCTGGTGCTGACAGCAGTGATGGACCCCGCCCTCTGGAGACTAGAGAGCCTGCCTTTATCCTGGATATGAAAGCTGAATTCCTCTGCAACATCGATTTGGCACTTGTTACTTACTATTTAACTTTTCATGTGTTGAAAATTTTAAGCTCCCTGCAGTCATATGTTTTTCTTCTTTGTAACTTAGCATGTGGTACTTAGGGTAAACACTCAATAAGTGTTCACTAAACAGAAGAAAGAATGAACAAGTACATGCTTTACCTGTAGGTAAAACATAAATTATTTCTCTAAGAACAGAGTCACCTGAAGTTTTTTGCTGTTTCATTAAATCTTCGTTCCCCTACTTCTCACTTGTAATAAGTGAATGATAATTGCAAGTGTTGTCACCAGATACTATTTTGAGAGTTCATAAGTGTCCCCAGGAAAAACTGCCCTGAGTACCAGGATATAAAGATCACTCTCGTGGGTATCATCCCAAGACAACAAAGCCACATAATTCCAGCCTCGTGACTGCAACTCAGTCCCTGCAAAAGGCATTCTAATCGTTGATGTGAGTAAGTCTGATGTTCCCCTCACAATGACACACTTGGAAAACCTAATAACCACATAGCAGAAAGCCAGGGGGGTCCTGACAGCAGGAAGAAATGCTCGGTGAATCATCAGACCGAAGGGGACCTTACAACTCCTCCGACCTCTTTCTGTCCCTTCTGCATTGACAAAAAACCTTACAGTCATTAATAACACACGCCACATAACCTATGCAGCAGTAGTCACTCTGATGTCCTTGAAGGGTCCTTTGATGTCACTACAATATTTCTGAGGCCCTAATTTTCCCCACTTTCATTGAAAGATCACCTCTCAATACTCAGCAGCTGGAGTTTGAGTCTGGTTCTGTAAACCTTACGAGCAATCTCAGGAACATTATCTAAACCCTGTGCCTCAGTTTCCTCATCTGCAGAGCAAACACAACTATAGCATTGCCTACCTAAAATGTTTAAAGTGACAGTTAGCTAAATCTCTAAGTCTGGAATAGAGAAAATGAAGAAAAGTGAAAAGTTCAGGAAACGGCGAACACTGTAAGTGTCTTCATTCTTGTTGTTATTGCTCAACCATTCCTATGGTAATGAACTGGAACTTAGAGGGATGTAGGTTGTGGAGATGGGAACAAGATCTGGGCATGCAGAGAAACAGAAGGGCAAGAAGGGGAAAGGGAAATGGAAATGATTCAGCGGGTCCCAGGAAGAAAAACCACATGGTCATCTCAATAGAAGCAGAAAGAGCCTTTAGCAAGTCACATCCCTTCCTGATCGAAACGCGAAGGAAAACAGCTGTGTAAGAATCCTACCTCAAACTGGTAAGAGCAATTTATGACAATCCTACAGCCAACATTATCTTAAATGTGGAAAAGCCAAAATCATTTCTCCTCCAATCGTGAACAAGATGAAAATGTCCACTCTCATTACTTCCTTCCAACATAAGTGCTCCAAACCTCAGCCAGAGCAATCAGGCAGGAGAATGGAGTAAAGGAAATATACATACGAAAGAAAGGGTAGTCAAACTACCCTTATTTGCAGATGACTTGACTCTTTACACAGAGGACCCAAAAACCTCCACCGGGAGACTTCCAGAACTGAAAAACAGATTCTGCCAAGTTGCAGAACATAAAATCAGTATGAAAAAATCTGTATCATTTCTCTACAGCAACAATAAAAGCACGGAAAAAGAGATCAGAAAAACAATCCCATTCAGGCACCTCAAACAAAATTAAATACCTCAGAATCAACTTAGGCAAGCAAGTGGAAGACCTCCACATTGAAAACTATAGTACTCACAAGAAAAGAAATAGAAGAGGACTTTAAAAAATGGAAAGATATCCCCTGTCCCTGGATAGGCACACCAACATTGTCAAAATATCCATACTACCTAAACTGATACACTGATAGACAGTTTCAAGGCAATCCCAATCAAAATATCAACAGCATTTTTCACAGAACTAAAAAAAGATGCAAAATTTTATATGGAACCACAAGAGACCCAGAATAGCCAGAAAAATCTTATGCCACAAAACAAGCAGGAGGCATCACAACACCAGATATCAAATTGTATTACAAAGCAATGGTGATTAAAAACCACTGGTACTGGAACAAAAACAGAGGGTGAATCAAAAGAATAGAACTGAGGATGCCGGAACCTCCCCAAGTACCTTCACCCATCTGACCTTCAACAAAGGGGCCAAAAACACACACTGGAGTAAAGATGGCCTCTTTAACAAACAGTGCTGAGAAAATTGGCTAGCTTTATGCAGAAGAATGAAATTAGACCCACATCTTTCACTATGCACCAAAATCAAACCAAAGTGGATCAAAGACTTAGACATCAAAATGAGAACAACGAACTTGATGGAGGAAAAATTTGGTCAAAACCCTTGGAGATACAGGCATAGGCAAGGACTTTCTCAATAGAATATCCAAAGCACATGAGATACCACCAAGAATCGACAAATGGAAGTACATCAAATTAAAAAGTTTCTGCACAGAAAAGGAAAGAAACAGCAGAGTGAATAGTACCCATGGAATGGGTTTAAAAAAATTGTCAGCTACTCCTCAGACAGAGGACTATTATCAAGAATATATTAAAAAAACTGAAAAAGTTGATCCTCCAAAATAAAGGACCCAATCAAATAATGGAAATCTGAAAGGAATACACACTTCTGAGAAGGAGAAGTCCAAACGGCCAATAAAGCTTTAGCCATCAGAGAAATAAAAATCAAAAAACAACACTAAGATTCCATATAACTCCAGTCAGAATGGCTGGTATCGAGAACTCAAAAAACAACAAATGCTGGTGAGGTTGTGGAGGAAAGGCACCCTCCTACATCTATGGTAGGACTGTAAACTGGTACAACGACTGAAGAAAGAAATAAGGAGAATCCTCAAAAAACTGAAAACAGATATTCCATTTGATTCTAAAGAGTTCAAGGTATCATGCATGTGATATGTGTGCATACCCAGGTTGATAGCAGCAAAATTTGTAGTAGCCAAATCGTGGAAGAAGCCAATATGTCCAACAACAGATGAATGGATAAAGAGGAGATACACAAAAAAGTACTACTCTGTGCTGAAGAAGGACAAATTTGAGTAAGAAAATGGGTGCATCTTGAGCCCATTATCAGATCCAGGAAGTTAAATACCATATGGTTTCTCTAATATGAGAAAACCAAGCCATAAAAAAGTGACTGAGAGATGGAAGAAATTAAGAAGGTAACTTTGTAGCAAGAGAAAGAGGATCTGGGGTGGTGAGAAGGTGGGAAGAAGAAAGGGATATGACATGTAAAAGTGAGAGAAAATGTTTTTTTAAAGAAACAGCTCACTTTCTGCTTTTGGCTCTCTTCGCTAAGCGTGATGCTCTCAAGTTGCCTCCATTTGCCTACAAAAGCCTCCAACCTATCTGACTTTATAGATCACAATTATCTCACAGAACTTAATGTGGAAAATAGTGGGAACTGGGGTGGGGGGGAGGGCCAAAGGAGAGAGGGGAAGGTCTTGTAACCTTGCCAAGAAATGTATGTGCACAAAATGCTCAAGATCAATGTAAACTTTAACTTTTGCACTTACATGTATCAATAAAATGGGAAACAACTTAAAATGAAATAAAAACTCCTTACAGGCTTCAAAAAAATAAAATATGTATCTGCACTAATTTCCCAAATGGGATGGAACTATTACACACCACAAATCCATATAAATAAAAACAATAATCACAGGTAAAAAGAAAAAATAATTCTTTATGCTACAACATGAATGCACCTCAAAAGATTCTGCTGAATAAATAAGGCACAGAAGGGTAAATACCGTGTGATGTCGCTTCCATGAGGTACTTGGAAGGAGCAAACTGATAGGGCCAGAGGGCAGGGTAGGGACCACCAGAGGGCAGGGTAGGGACCACCAGAGGTGAGGCAGGGAAGGCAGTTGTAGTTAATTGTCTAAGCTGGTCCTGAACTCACTATGTGGCCTGGGCTGGCTTGGAACTTGTGGCAATCCGCCTGCCTCAGGCTCCCAAGTGCTGGGATTATAGACACAAAGTCTCACTTGGGAATGATGAGAAAAAGTTGCATGACATTGTGAGTGTACTTAGCACCAGTAATTGTGGGCTTAAATAGCTAATGCATTAGCTGGTGTTACGTGTACTCTACCAGAACAAATGAGGGGTTTGCAAAGAAAGGAAGGAAGGAAGGAAGGAAGGAAGGAAGGAAGGAAGGAAGGAAGGAAGGAAGGAAGGAAGAAGAAAGAAAGGGAATAAAAAATAGTATGAATCCCTGAAACTGGGGTGGAGGACGAAACATTAATTTGAAAATCTGTGTGTTTTTCTTGAGAATAAATTTTGTTTCAATAAAAGCAAATCATAAACTGGGCACAGTAGTACACACCTGTAATCCCAGCACGGGGCAGGGGGGTGGGTGGGTGGGGTGAGGCAAGAGGATTTCCGTGAGTTCAAGGCCAGCTTGGGCTACATAGTGAGTTCAAGTCTAGCCTGAACTGTAGAGCAAGACCCTGTCTCAAAAAAAAAAAAAAAAAAATCAATTAGAACTGAAGAGATGGGTCTACCCATCAGGCCTGTGTCGCCCCACTCACCACCGTCCCCGCTGTGCGGGGACGCTCCTTGTCGCAGTCCACAGCTTCCACGGTGAGGTTATACTGCTTCACAGACTCGTAGTCCGGCTGCGTGGTGAGCTCAATCTCGCCCGAGTGAGGGTGAATCCAGAACCTCTGTCCGTCCTGGGAGTCTCCACCGGTGATCGTGTAGGTCAGGCAGTTTGGGGGATAGTCTTCATCGATGGCGGTCACTCTCCCAACTTTGTGACAAGCTGCCAAGGACAACAGAAAAGGCGCATTCTCCTCACACAGAGAGTCCTATGAAAAGCTGACCGTGTCTTCGCTTCCCCAGCAGCATGACGGCTTCTCTTAAGGAGTGTCCCGAATTCTGTCTGGCAAGGGAGTATGTTTCAAGCCTCCAACTCTTCATGAGGGACACAAAGTTGGAGAAAGTACCTGCCACTTCAAATCACGTGGCTCAAGTCAAGTGCTATATGAAGAACAACTTCACAATAAAAACACCCCACTTCATCATAGCATTACGATGAACCTTGGGTGGAGACTGGCTCCTGACGCTTCACAGCATGGAGCCGGAAGCCGGAAGCCGGAAGCCGGAAGGCCTACTTTACAAACTGCCCCTCATTAGCACAGCTCGCTGCACAAGTCTATAACCTCTCTCGGGCCAGCCTGTTCCTCCTTTGCAAACTGAGAATAGTACCTACCACACACAGCTGGTATGAAAACAGAGTGAGTTAAAATATACAATATCAGAGGGATAAAGATGCGACACGTAGGAGGGCAAAATACATACTAATAAAAAGAGTAATTTGGGGGGAGGAACATTTGGGGGACGGCACGTGCAGAGGAAATGATAAATAAGAATCAGCCTTTCACTGAATATTCGCAGCAGTTTCACAAAATGTATAATATTACTGTCTCCGTTTACAGACAAGGAAACAAGCCCAGTGGTTTTAAGCATAGAGCTAACAGTGGGAGACAGGCATCCACGCCCAAGCCTGCTGGTCCTGTAGTCCCTTTATTTATTTATTTATTTATTTATTTATTTATTTATTTATTTATTTTCTGTTTCAGAGTATCTCATTTTATCACGAGTCAGTTCATTTGGACGCAGCCTCGCTAACATGCGTTCGTGTCTGCCTTTGTCATATGTCACTGGGCATCGTTACTTATCCTTCCTTTCTCACATTTTTTTCTCTGAATTGTTTTCGCTGCACACTCATTCATTTCATAGGCATTTGCCTTGTGTCCTGTAACTGCAGTAATATCCCCAGAGATGACAACAGGGAGCTCTGACCCTTCCAGTGTATGATAGGAATACAAAATGTTGAGTGAGTTTCGTTTTAGTAACTTTCTTTTTCCTTGTGTGGTGCCAGGGATTGAACTCAGGAACCTCACACTGAGACACGTCTCCAGGCCATTGTTTTTTTTTATTTCCAATTTGGAGACAGAATTTTGTCCCTATGTGGCTAAGTTGTCCAGGCTGGGCTTGTCTTTGCGATCAGCCTCCCAGCATGCTGGGTTGCAGGCCTGGTTCCTGGGCCCAGCTAACTCATAGTTAGCATATCTTGATCGTTTTCTACCCCATTACCTTCTTCGCCCGTTGCTCCCACCTCTCTGAGCCTCTTCCTCACCTTTAGAAGTCTACTTCCTAGTCCCCTATTGTCTTTTTCTTACTGACTTATTCAGTTTTCCATGTAAGAGCAAACACACGTTATTTCATTTCCTGAATCTGCCTTATTTCACTCAACATGATGCTTGCTGGTTCAAGTCATTTTCAAGTGAATGACATGATTTTATTCTTCTGTATGGCCTACAGTCCACATTCTTAAATTATTTTACTATAATTTCAGCATGTGGTATCCCAAAATAATGTTTTGTAGCTCAATGATTGCATTAACAAACTCAACATCTTTACATTCCTTATTCATACACTTTGCCACCCTCCACAATGACTAGAAGCTCGGTCGTGTGACACATTTTGGCCAATGGGATATTTGCAAACAGGGACCTAAGAAGCACTGTGTGATAAGGGGTACTCTACTCTTGCCACATCACCCCATCTTCACGACTGCTACAGGACCCCAAGCCATTAGAGTGTCAACGTCTGCTCTCCCTTCACTCAGCACACACTCAGGCCAGCCCTACTAGAGAACGAGAGAGGAGCCAAGTTATCCACTCCTTCGGCCAGTGCTGGGACAGACCAGCAAAAACCAGCCAACTCTCATGACTTTGGGAAGCCCACCTAAGACCAAAGAGACAGCCCAGTCTCTTCTCAGATTCATAGGCTACATAAATGTCTATTGCTGTATGGGCCTAATTTCTTCAGGGTTTATTACATACAGCATGCTACAGTAATAATACATTAAGGATATGTGAGGCTGCCCTTCAACTACTTTTTACCTAAATTATAAACTTCAGAGCAGGCAGTTTACCTTCTCCATGTAGTAAACTACCACCACACAATGGTTAACTAGCTCATCAACACCTGTACAGGATATTTTAGTTGCTAATAATAAAAAATTATGATTAAGAAATCATTTCTCACCCTTGTACTCTCAAAATTTCCTTTTTGTTGGTGTTGTCCCCTTCCCCAGACTCCCCAGTACTGGGCAGTGTGAGATGAAGCAGGCAATAAACACAACTCCCGACACCAAAACAGAGAAACCATGTTCGTGAAAACGAATGTGCTCCAGACTAGAAGGAGTCCAATCTAGCACATCTGCAAAGGCCTCATTAAGAAAAACGTGTCACAACGAATTTAAAAGCCACAGAAAGGAGAGAACCAGTGACGTTGTCATCTATCTGTTGCTCAGTCTCGGCAAGGATGGTGCCATTTCCGCACCTAACACCTAGCTGAGGAAAAAAGGAAGCTTTTTGTTCTGTAGGTACAAAATTAACCTTTCAATAAAAACTAAGCACCATCTTGAGAATCTTCAGCTGAATTTTCAAATGGAGTAATTAGGAAACTCTGAAACACTGCCAAACCTCCTCATCGAGAACTATTGGAGTTGAAATCAGTTTTCCCTTGTGACTCACAACCTAGTGTGATTTAATTTTCATATATTCTCTTCAAATTACTACTAATACAGGATTTTTGTCAGAATTTTCTGCAGTTCACCACATATCATCAGAATTTTTTTTAACTTTAAGTGATATGTGAAACATGGTGAGACCCTGTTTCAAAATCAAAAACTGAAGGTGAAAAAAAAAAAAGAAGAAATAGCCTGGGAATGTAGCTCAATGAAATGGCCCTGGGCTTGATCACCAGTTCCAATAAATAGATAAATAAACAAATAAATAAATAAATAGAATTCCATAATTTTATTAGAAAGTTTAGGGACTTCACGACCTAGACTCAAGTCACTGTGTTAATCAACTCAGCATAAAAAACAAAAAAGACTTTCACATCAGTAGATTTTTTTTTAATGTCCTCAAGGTCTACAGGCTAACTGTTTGATATTCTGAGAGGAGTCTGTTTTCAGAGGATTTTTAACTTTCCAATTTCTTCCTTAAAACAAATTTTCACTGAGTTGTGAAGATTCTGTACTCTCCAATAAATATTCCCTCAAAAAAACAACACTCCTCTAATTTCATTCTGGTAAGGATCATTAAAGAATGCAAAAAAAAAAAAAAAGCAGGGAAAAAGTTGTAGTACATTGTACATCACAGGCACTCGGAAAGCACTAGCAGAGACTATGAGTTTTGGGAATAATACTGTGGCCATTCTCACATGTGTCATGTGGTTCACATATGCAAATTATCAGTTAACTCTTACCTCAGGTCTCTGAGGCAGTTACCACAACCATTATTTCACAGATGAGAAATCAAATGTACATGGAGATCATGTGATTTGTCTAAGGCCATGTAGCTAGGGTAGCAGAGACAGATATGAATCCAGCCCCACTTGACCCCAGCACTTGGGGTCTGTCTGCTGCACTGTGGTGCTTTCAGAAGCCAAGATCATTTTACTGCAGTACACAACCTCTTCCATCCTTTGTAATTTTCTAGTCAGTCATAGAAGATTCACCCTCCCAGCAATGCCAAGGAAGGAATATCGGATGGCCAAAGACACAACAAGTGTTACCTTGCTAGTGTTCCCCCTGCTGCCGATTCCAGACCCAACGTTCCTAGGTCTGTGCTAACAAACCTGACCTAATTCACATCCCATTTGGCACTGAGAGAGATCCCTAACCATAATCTTGACTTCAGATCTAAAATCGTGACCCCAGGGGTCTGAGGGACTCAAATTGCCTAGACAGTGGATTTCAATGTCACAGCTAATGGCCACATTTTCCCTTCTTCTTTATAGTTGGACCTACTTTGAAGCCAAAGGAGAAGAGAAACAAAATTAAGTTAATAGTGTATGATTTTCATTACAAAAATCCTAGAGCTGACATCAAATTGGAAGGAAGCCTTCGGACCTCTCCAGGATGATAGTCAGAGGCACCACCAATGGTAGCCGGTGGCTGGGCCTCAGAAGGTCTGGGGCATCCGCGACCCCGCACCCGCATCTATTAACATCTCGTGAGTTTTCCATCCCCTCTCTACAGTTGCTACTCATTCGAGATCTGTAGGCAGTTTCTTAGGGATATTTTCACGTGACAAGAGCAAGAGAGTTCTCACCTCCTGATGTTTCCGGAACTGAGAATGAATAATGTGCAGCTTCGAACACCGGACGGAACTCGTTAACGGGGGCCACCGCCACGATGACTGTCACAGTGACTGCAGAATGGAACAGGGAATAAATTGCTCTCTTCTGGTGGTTGTTTTATTCTGCACAGAAGCTAAGTGACCGAACCTACAGGATTAGCACCAGATTTTGAAATGACAATGGGATTCTTTCTGGTCCAAAATAACCCCTGTTTCCAAAACAAGTAAAACCAAACTGAATTCCAGTGCCAGCCAAAGCGATATGGTCAAAAATACATAATGCACTGAATTTTATACATTTTGAAATACAGATATGTAAGTGTCCATAAATAGGATACTCAGTGTGTAATTATACAGTTTACACAAGATAGTTGATGTGTGTCTCGCGGTTACAGCCTCCTCCACTAGAACATGTGTGGGGTCACGCTCAAGCCAGCACTGGCATTCTATGTGTTGCTCCTGACATGTGACGATTCTGAAGGGGAAGAGGAAAGAGACCAGGAAATTCATGGTCAGTGATTGGCTTTAAGGCGGCCCCTGTGGCCTCTCACTAACTTCATTTTCTTCAAGTCCCAATCACGTTGAAAAAGGAATGACATCATTTCAATCCTTATACCACCATGTAGATGTGAGGTCCGAATGAGATTGTGCCCAAGAAAGATTTTCAAGCTATGAAATGTTAGGTGAAGAGTAGCTGTTATATTTTGTCCATCATGGCGGATTTTTCTGTTTTATCTCTTTTGTTAGTGTATGTCTGCCACACTTATGAGTGATGTCCCTTTTGAGGGGTACATGTATGTAACGTAACAGTTTTGGTCCCATTACCTGTCTCCCTCCCCCTGACCCCCTTCACCATCTTCAAAATTTCTCCCATCTTGTTTCCTACCATCTTTCCTTTATTTCAATTATCTGTTTATTTGTATTTTAGATTTCTCATATAAGAGAATCCATGGGCTATGTAATGTGCTGTGTCTCACTTATTTCATTTAACTTTACAGTACAAGATCCAACCATTTTCTTGCAAATGCCATGGTTTCGTTTCTTGTGTATGACTGAATAATATTCCACTGTGTGACTCACTACTTGTTTTTAAGCCATTCGTCTGCTGACAGGCCTTTCAGCTATTTGCAGAAGCTACCTCTTGTGAATTGTGCTGTTGCGAACATTGGTATGCCTGTGTCATTGCAGCACGATGCCTTTGATTCTTTCAGGAATATGCCATAGGCAGGTATATGTGGGTCAAGCGGAATTTCTAGTTCTAATTTTTTGAGGAATCTCCATATCAATTTCCATAGAAGTTTCACTAATTTAATTTCCACTAATAATATAGAAGTTTTGTTGTTTTCCCACAACTCATCACTACTCCATCTTCTCCCAGTCTTTTAGCTGCCAGATTGCTCTACTCTGTATGTGTAAGTTACAGAGAGGAAATCTGTGTTTCATGTCCAATGTGAAAATGGCCTATTGAAAAGTTACCCAAAGCACAAATTTGATATTCAAACAGAAAAGCAAGCAACTTGTGAAACAGGGAATTTTAAAAATACAAATAAAATAATAATGAATATTCACTACACAAGACACTGGCTTTCCAATCTTTCTGTGAAGTTTATAGAACAAGGCTTGTGGCCAAAAGTCAAAAAAAAAAAAAAAAAAAAAAAAAAAAAAAAAAAAAAAAAAAAAAAAAAAAAAAA
>PVKB01003316.1:123651-152737 GCA_004027205.1 Ctenodactylus gundi | reverse complement strand
TCCCCTTTTGGTATGTTATCTGGTAGAATTAACATTCTGAAGAGTGCTTGCATACTTTTCTCCTAAAAATCTGTGCCATGCATGTCAATCTGGCTAACCTGGGACCCATCAAATGTTTATTTTGGAGAATCTGTGGCATTCTTTATCTTCGTGAATGTTCTTATACACCTTTTTCACAGGTCTACATTTTTCATCAGAATCCCAAACACGACCAGTTTCCACAAGAAAGTTTAATGAGTACTGTGCTGTTCTACAAAGCCAGGTGTTTTATGTGAAAAGCTGTATACTTCCTTCAATAAATCTCATTTACATGATGCAGGAGCAGGTGCCACTTACAGCTTTGCCATACTGTGATTTTTATTGCATCCATAAAGACTCAAAATTGTTCTAATTAACTGGTCTATAAAATATAGACCAAACCTCATGTGTGATGTTTCAGCACCCTTTATGAGCCATTGCTGTGTATATGTTAGTGTGTGAGGACCAGAGAAGATGTGGATTTATTACTGTAAGAGATTATTTCCTCCTTTCCTACTGGGAAAGGCTCAGACAGATGAGAGAGGCAAACTCTGTTTTAATTAGTTAGCATGTTGTGGCTTGGATATGGAGTGTCCCCAAAAGCTTCATGTACCTATGCGTACTGTGAATTGTTGGAAAGTGGAACCCAGCTGTAGGGGCGGATGCTGAGGGATTGACCTGGAGGGGTGTGTGCTAGTTCCACCCCTCCTTCCAGACTTCTTCCTGTTCAGCCATACTGCGAGGATCTCTGTCTCTGGAGCTCTGGCTCTGGCCCCAGACCCGGCTCCAGTGCTGTCATGTGATTCTACCATTTCCCAGATGCCTGGCCATGAGTGGACTGAGACCTTCTGAAACTGTGAACTAAAATAAAAATTTTCCTTCCCTTATTTGTGTGTGTCAGATATTGAATCACAGCAATGAAAAAGTAACTAAGATATAGCCCATCAGGAGAAGTAGCTACCAGAAAAATTCCCTCTACTTGATGGTCAGCCGGTCTATATAATAGAAACTCTATTATATAGACCAGTGAGAAATGCAGAACACATAAAGAGAATACTTCTGACATGCTTGGGGGCCTAGTCCCTGTATATAACCATTCCACAGAGGTGAGTTATTTGACTCTACCTTTTTAAACTTAGCTCCATCCAAATTTTTACATCAGTGAGTCCAAACTTTTACATTAAAGAGTCCTAGGCATGTGGACTGCAGTTCAGCATTTTCTTTGTCTGTAAAGCTATAGTCACACATCATAACTTCATCCTTCTAGATTCCTAAAAGACAAAGCACACTAACCCATGGCTCTAACCCACAATCTCAGAATACTTCTCAAACCATAATACATGCATCCACCACCAAAGATTCAGACTTCTCATGAGAGATGAAATCCAAATGTCACCACTATTATAAGTTCTCCTTACCAAGCATTGTTGGTCTACCATTACAGCTACTTGCTACCAAATTTCTGTATTTTCTTGAACTTTGCTAATGCCAATCACCTACTGATCATTCATACTTTCTAAACACCTTACTTTCTAAGTACCAGAGAATTTGACATTAGTGACAGATGAAACCTGAAGTTTTTGAGAATCTCTATTTTCACACAAACTCTAAAGTCAACAAATTCATTCTTAAAATGGAAATATGTTATTGAACTCAAAATGATCACTTCAAAGCACTTGACGTGTGCTTTCCACAATAAGCAAAGAAAAGCAGGCATTATGTGGTCGGCTAAGCTTACCCACTTCTTAAGTATTCTGTTCTGGATCTGTAGCACACAATTACTGAAGGATGTTTTGCAGTTAGCCAAACTGACTATTTGACTCAAAAAGGCCAAGCGTTTTATAAACATGCAACCTTGGTGGACTTAATCTCACTGTACCAAAGCCCATTCTACCACAGACTAAATCAAAATGGTGGATCGGTTACACGAAGGCCAAGTGCTTTCTTTTTAGTGAGGCCCACGCTGCCCTTCAGAATGCACATGAGCTAAAGGGAATGGTGAGTGACTTGGGATGTGCACGAGAGATAGCCACGTATTTGTCAGGTAAAACAACTCAAATTAAATATTTAAAACATGCCCACTACCTCTTCTAGTTTCAGATCAGAGGTGTGTTTAAGAACTGTAAATTATTTAAGTTGCTGCTGAAAAGTGAAAAAGGCTTCATAGAGCTAATGAAAACTGCCAGTATCGGTCTAATTCTCTCCGTCCTCTTTTGCTCAACTAAATGTATGGTCCCAAACACAGTGACTCTTTACATTTCAACACCGAAAGTGAGTAGTACAAAGAATAGAAACATAACTGCTCCTTGAGAAGTTAATCAAGATTACCTGCATGGGAGGGGCGCAAGTCATCGAATACTGAAATCATCATTTCATAGATATGACCCACCGCAGCCACCTCTGGGTTTTCGTAATCCAACTCTTTGGTGACCTTGAAGAGCAATATTATTTCAGAACCACGTTCCTAAGATGTATTCTTAAGTAATAAATCATCTTGGAAAAGGCTAGTGCACGGTCACTCTCTTTTTCTTACCATGGTATCAGAATTTGCCCTAGACTGACAGAAAAAAGTAAGCATTTTTGTAGAACAAAGAGCTCTCTCTTGAATTTCTTCCCAAAGCAGCTCACTTTTGGAAAAAAAAATATCCTATCGTAGATGGAGAAAAAATATTGGTTATACTCTGTCTCTATTGTATGTGAATTGTGTTGTCTTAAGTAAAATGTTTGGGAAAAAAAGTATTTTGAGTGGTCCTTGTAAGTAATAATTTATTTCAAATATCATGTCACTCACCTGTTCAAAAAGATTTACTGAAAACTAATTAGGTCCAAGTTACAATTGTTGGTACCAAAGGCGTAGCAATAAACAAGATGGTCCCTGGTCCCATAGCAAAGAACTGAAGACAGAATTTATTAATTAGCATTAGCACACTCTCAGGTGGTATGAGTTGGAAAAAATCAATATGAGACCAAGTACCCAGGTATTCAGGAGCAGATATATTATTTAAAATTTAGTTTGTGATTCATTCTCCCACTTATTAAAGCATATTGAGCATTCACTATACACAAAGCTCATAGTAGGTTTTA
Source organism: Ctenodactylus gundi (assembly GCA_004027205.1). NCBI lineage: Eukaryota > Metazoa > Chordata > Mammalia > Rodentia > Ctenodactylidae > Ctenodactylus > Ctenodactylus gundi. The sequence goes on along the minus strand of PVKB01003316.1, from coordinate 149,635 downwards.
TGAACCACTTAGAAACATGTATAAATCTTAGTCTAATAAGATTAACAACTCATTACAGTAGAATCTAATAAGTGTTTTTCTGGGGAATGTACAACCTGTTATTCATGGTTTGGATCTGGAATGTCCCCCAAAAGCCTCATGTTTGTAAGGTGATTCATGAGATGGCTAATTCACTGATTTCCTGTGTTCTTAAGAGGTGGAGTCTGATCAAAAAAGGATGGATCATTGGAGTTTAGCAAGGAAGGGGCAAATTACTGGGAAAAAGCCTAGAAGGGTCTGAAGTGACTCTGTGCTATCCTACTCTCTTGGCTTCCTGTCCTGCCACGCTGTGAGCAGCTTCTCTTCAAGTAGACCTCCACCACTGCATACCACCCATGAATGGACTTGGACCTTCTAAAACTGTGAGCTAAAATAAACCTTTCCTCCCGTATGTTGTAGGTAACCGGTATTGTGCCCCAGTAGTGAAAGAAAATAATTAAGACACCTGTAATGCAAACCCTTAGTAGAGAGTACTAATGTAGTTATGGTGATTTAAGAAAATCATGTAGGAATAAGTAACATCTAAAATCTAAAGCATATTTATGCAAACAGAAAAAGATCTAGGTATTCAGAACCAAAGGAAGCCTATGTCAAGGCCCAAATCTTGGTTAGTATCAAGTTTACAAAATCACACTCTTCATCTGAACTCTTGGCTGAGTGCCTAAGCTTCCCAAATTCTCAACATCTGGTAAAATTCAGCTTATAGCTTGCAGACTTTGTTAAGAAACTTTCAGGTTAGGGCCCGTGAAAGAATAAGGTCACCAATGGCTTTCTCGGGTATATTTTCAAGCTAAGGGCAGTAGGGTGGGGGCTAGAGGAAGGGCTTAGTGAAATTTAGGTTAAGGAATGATTATGCCAGCTTATCAAGGATTGGCCCTTTGACATAACAACCTATGGAAATTAAGGATTAGAGAGAAGAATTTCTCCTGAGGCAGAATATGCTAGAAAAAAAAAAAAAAACAAAAGCTGTGTTTGTACCCTGCCAACAGAAACTTTGGAGTCTCAAGAGGAGTGAAAGAGTGATCAGCCACTCCACAGTCAGGAGAATATGCCATTGTGCCTTGTCAAATCACACAGACTTATCTCTAAGGAAATCAGTATAATTCTAGCCTCTGATTTTCCAAGCTAAATAGAAAGTAAATTATTTGTGCTCATTATAAAAAGAATAAAATGAGGGCAGGCAGCAAGATAATGAAGGACAAGCCACCAACGGACTCCAGAGGTCCCCTCAGCTGGGGTAGAGCTCCTCACTCAGAATCTGCCAGCACCATCCCAACTGGGATCACAACATAAGCCTCCTTGGGAAATCTAGCTGAATATAGACACTGGTGCTTACCTGGATGACATGCTCGGCATCTGACACTTGGTCAAAGAGTTGTCCAGGGCCAATGAGGCCTGAGAGCGGGGCATAATGGATGGTGTCAGGAGGCTCATCTAGATCATGACATGAGAGTTCTGCAACGACTGTGCCTTTTGCAATCACTTCCTTCTCTGTGTACCTGATTTTGTGTTCGAGAATAAAACTACTTTAGATTGACATTCTTTTCAAATGTAATGCTTTCCCCATTACATCCCTTAGCTTGGACAGTGCCTGAGTCTGGACGCCCCATTCATCCTGCCATAGACAAACCATCTTTGGAGCATCCTGGGATAACCATTTTAACACAGGTTCTGTGAATTGGTGAAACCGTCCTCCTTTTCTGGAGTGTTCCTTTTCTGAACCCGGCCAAGTACTTGCTTGGAGGAAGCCAACCGCTACCAATTCACTGGAGATGCCCGGGTAGGAATCAGCATTCTATGGATTGTTGCAACTTGGAGCATCCAGATTATGTGGTCAAGAGTCTACCTTTACCATGCTGTAGTCACAGCGGACTTATTGCCAAATCGGTAATCCAATCATCTCTTCACCGGGATCCTGCTGCCCCAAATCTTCACTCACAAACCATCAGCCTCTATTTTTCTTTTTCTTCCCCCCCCCCCATTTTATTAATAAGTATAAGTGCAAAATTTAAGGTTTACAATGAAGTTTAGCATTTTGTGCACCTATGTATCTTGTCAAGGTGACAAGGACTTTCCCTGCTCTCCTTTTGTCCCTCCCCTTACCCACCCCTTCCTCCCTCCCTCCCCTCCTTACCCCCCGTTTCACTTTGTTTTTCATCTTAAGTTCCTTAAGAGTTGTGATCTGGGTCTCTCATATCAGAGAGACCATTCAATGTTCCACCTTCTGCTTCTGACTCACTTCACTAAGCATGATGTTCTCAAGTTTCTTCCATTTGCCTGCAAAAGCCTCCACGCTGTTGGACTTTATTGATGCATAGCATTCCATTGTGTATAAATACCACAGTTTGTGTATCCATTGGTCTGTTGATGGGTATTTTGGTGACTTGCATAGTTTAGGAATTGTTAGTTGTGCTGCTATGAACATGGGTATACATATATCTCTGCTGTATATTGTTTTGGCCTCTTTTGGATATATTCCCGGGAGGGGTGTCGCTGGATTGAAGGGGATATTTATTTCTAGTCTTTTGACAGCTCTCCATACTGCTTTCCAGAGTGGTTGTACGAATTTATATTCCCACCAGCAGTGCAGGAGGGTTCCTTTCTCCCCACAGCCTCACCAGCACTGGTTACTATTTGAATTGTTGACATAGGCCATTCTCTCTGGAGTGAGATGGTATCTTTGCATTGTTTTGATTTGCGTCTCTCTTATGGCCAGAGATGTTGAACATCTTTTCATGTATCTATTGCCCACTTGTACTTCTTCGTGAATGAACTGCCTCTTCACATCATTTGCCCACTTTTCAATAGGATCCTTTATTTTGGTTGACTTACTTTTCTTCGGCGCCTTGTATATTCTAGCTATTAGCTTCCTATCTGAGTTGTTGTTGGTGAATATTTTTTCCCAGTCTGTTGGTTCTCTTTTTACATTGTTGATAGTTTCCTTTGCTGTGCAGAAACTTTTTAATTTGACAAGATCCCATTTGTTAATCATGGGGATAATTTCTTCTGCTCTTGGTGTCTTGTCAAGGAAGTCTTTGCCTACCCCAATGTCTTTTAGATATTTGCCTAATTTGTCTTCTAGGAGGTTCAGTATTTCACTTTTAATGTCTAGGTCTTTGATCCACTTTGATTTGTTTTTGGTGCATGGTGGTAGGTGTGTGCATGTGGATGTCCAGTTTTCCCAGCACCATTTGTTGAACAGGCTGTCCTTTTTCCATTGTATGCATTTGGCCCCTTTGTCGAAGATTAAGTAGTTGAGGGTATTTGGGTTTGTCTCTGGGTCTTCAATTCTGTTCCACTGGTCTATCTGTCTATTTTTGTGCCAGTACCAAATTGTTTTTACCACTATGGCTTTATAGTATAGCCTGATGTCTGGAACTGTAATGCCTCCTGCCTTGGTCTTATTACTCAGGATTGCTTTGGATATTCTTGGTCTCTTTTGGTTCCATATGCATTTAAGAATTGTTGTTTCAAGTTCTTTGAAGAAACTTGCAGGTATTTTGATAGGAATTGCATTGTATCTACATATCAGTTTAGGTAGTATAGTCATTTTGACTATATTTATTTTGCCTATCCAAGAGCAGGGGATGCCTTTCCATTTTCTAATGTCTCCTATAACTTCTTTCTTCAATGTAATGTAGTTTTCTTTATATAAGTCCTTCACTTCCTTGGTTAGGTATACTCCTAGGTATTTAATTTTTTGCTGAGATATTGAGAATGAAATTGTTTTTCTGAGTTCTTGCTCAGTAAGTTCGTTGTTAGTGTAGAGAAAAGCTATTGATTTTCTTGTGTTAATTTTGTAGCCTGTGACTTGGCTAAATTTTTTTATTATTTCCAGGAGTTTTGTAGTGGAGTTTTTAGGGTCTTCCACGTAGATAATCATATCATCTGCAAATAAGGAGAGCTTGACCTCCTCCTTTCCCATGCAGATTCCCTTTGTTGTGGTTAGGATCTGCAGTGTCCCCCAAAAGTCTCATGTATTTTAATGTTATGGATTGTCTATGGAGCCATGTAATGTTGGTGGATTGGGGCCTGGCCTGGAGGGGTGGATTGCAGTTGTTGGGATTAGGGGCGTGTGAGTTAGGACTAAGGGCGTGTGAGTTAAGAGTTAAGACTAAAGGTGTGTGGGTTAAGACTAAAGGCATGTGACTTAAGACAAAAGTTGTGTAGTGGCCACACCTATATCCGGATGCAGGAGAGACTAAGACTAGGACTTGGACTAGTCTTGCACATCACCTGTTGGTGATGTCCTGAGAAGCTGCCTCCACCTCTGTCTATGCCATGTACTTCAATTGCTGCTAGCCGCCCCTGAATGGGACTGTGACCATCTGAAACTGTAACCTAAAATAAACCTTTCCTTTTCCAAATTTGTGTGTGTCAGGTATTGAGTTGCAGCAACGAAAAAGTAACTGAGACACCCTTTATTTCTTTTTCTTGTCTGGTTGCTATGGCAGGTGTTTAAAGGACTATCTTGAATGAGAGAGGTGACAGTGGACAGCCTTGTCTTGTTCCTGATTTTAGACGGAATGATTTCAATTTTTCCCCATTTACTATGATATTTGCAGTAGGCTTAGCATATATGGCTTCTATGAGTTTTCGGTAGGGCCCTTCTATACCTATTTTTTTCAGTGTTTTTTATCATGAAGGGGTGCTGGATTTTGTCAAAGGCTTTTTCTGCATCAATAGAAATGATCATGTGGTTTTTGTTTTTGCTTTTGTTGATATGGTCTATTACATTGATTTATGTATGTTGAACCAAACTTGCATCTCAGGGATGAAGTCCATTTGATCATGATGTATGATCTTTCTGATTACTTGTTGGATTCTGTTTGCCAGGATCTTATTGAGGATTTTTGCATCTATATTTATTAAGGATATTGGTCTGTAATTTTCCTTCCTGGTTAGTTCTTTGTCTGCTTTTGGGACTAGTGTGATGCTAGCCTCAAGAAATGAGTTTGGTAGCATTCCTTCACTTTCCACCTTATGGAATAGTTTGAGGAGGACTGGAGTAAGTTCTTCCCTAAAGTACTGAAAAAATTCTTCTGTGAATCCATCTGGGCCTGGACTTTTGTTTGTAGGTAGAGCTTTTATTCCTGCTTCAATTTCTGAGTGCGTGATGGGGTTGTTCACGCTTTTTATGTCTTCCTCATTTAATTTTGGTATTTTATATGTATCTAGGATATCATTCATTTCTTCCCAGTTCTCAAATTTGTTAGAATATAGGTGTCCAAAGTAATTTCTTATAATATTCTGGATTTCTGCAGAGTCTGTTGTAACTTCACCCTTTTCATTTCTATGTGTGCTAATCTGTGCCTTTTCTTTCCTTTTCTTGATGAGGTTGGCAAGAGGTTTGTCGATTTTGTTAATTCTTTCAAAGAATCAGCTCTTTGACTCATTAATCTTTTTCATTGTCTTTTTAATCCCAATCTCATTTATTTCAGATCTGATGTTTATAATTTCTTCTCTTCTACTGCCTCTTGGGTTAAGTTGTTCTTGTTTCTCTAGGTCCTTAAGGTGCATCATTAGCAAACTTATTTGTGACTGTTCTGTTCTTTTGATGTGTGCATTTATGGCTTTGAATTTTCCTCTAAGGACTGCTTTCATCGTGTCCCACAGGTTTTGATATGATGTACTTCCATCGTCATTTAACTCTGTGAAGTTTTTGATTTCTTCTCTAATTTTTTCTATGATCCATTGTTTGGTCAGTAGTATGTTGTTAAGTCTCCATGTGTTTGTGTATTTTCTTCTGTTTCTGCTGCTGTTAAGTTCCAGTCTTATTCCACTATGATCTGAGAGTACACAGGGAATTATTTCTATCCCTTTTTACTTGTTTAAGGATGACTTATGTCCTAGGACATGGTCTATTTTAGAAAATGTTCCATGTGATACTGAGAAGGACTTGTAGTCAGTTGATGTTGGATGGAAAATTCTGTAAGTGTCTGTTATGTCCAAGTTTTCTATAGTGTCTTTCAGCAGTTGTATACCTTTGTAAATTTTTTGTCTGGTCGATCTATCCATTTGTGATAGTGGGGAATTAAATTCCCCTGCTATAATTGTGTTGGGGACTATGTGTCCTTTCAGATCTAGTAATTTTTGGTTTACATAATTGGGTGCTCTAGAGTTGGGTGCATACATGTTGATAATTGTGATTTCTTCCTGTTCTAGTGTTCCTTTAACCAGTATGTAGTGTCCATCTTTGTCTCTCTTCATCTGTTTTCTTTTGAAATTTGATGAGTCTGAGATTAATGTAGCTACCCCTGCTTGTTTTCTGGGTCCTGTTGCATGAGATACTGAATTCCAACCTTTTATTTTCAGTTTATGAGTTTCCTTGTGGGTGAAGTGTGTCTCTTGTAGGCAGCAAATTGTGGGTTTCTCTTTTTTGATCCACTCAGCTAGTCTGTGTCTTTTGATAGGTGAGTTGAGGCCATTCACGTTTAGAGTAATTATTGAGGTATGTTTGGTGTGTCCTGCCATAGGTTTAGTTTTTCTATGTTGTTTACTGGCTTTACTTTTTTCTAAGCTCATTCTCCTCTTGCTTTTGTCTTTTTTTCCTCTGGGGTCACTTGTGTCATTGCCCTTTCTTTCTCTATCCATGTTTCCTTTGAAAATTCTCTTCAATGATGGCTTAGAGGCTGCAAGTTTCTTTAAGCTTTCTATATCATGGAAAATTTTAATTTCTCCCTCTAGTTTAATAGATGGTTTTGCTGGATATAGTAGTCTTGGTTGGAATTTGTATTCTTTTAGTGTTTGAATGACATTGCTCCATGATCTCCTGACTTTTAGAGTCTGGGTTGAGAAGTCTGAAGTTATCCTGATGGGCTTACCTTTGTAGGTCACCTTCTGCTTTTCTCTTACAGCTTTCAGTATTCTCACTTTGTGTTGGGTTTCTAGTACTTTAATTATGGCGTGTTGTGATGAGGCTCTCTTCTGATCCATATTGTTGGTGTTCTATATACCTGCAGTAGCTCAATGTTCGTTTCTCTTCTTAGATTTGGGAAATTTTCTTCCGTACTTTACTTGAATATGACTTTTAAGCTTTTGTTTTATCCTCACTCTTCTCTTGGACTCCCATAATTCTCAGGTTGTTTCTCTTTGAATCATCTATTAGTCGTTGTAATGATTCACTTTCTTCTTTTTTTACTTTGCATTCTTTATGGTCTTTCTGTTCCTGCTCCATCATTTTGTCTTCTAAGTCTCATAGTCTATTTTTAAATTGTTCAATATCGTTGCTTATGGTGACCTGTGTGTTTTTCACTTCCTGGATATCTACATTTTTTTTTATGTCTCTGTTGTGTTCTTCTCTCCTTTCTTATGTTGACTTCTTTATCTTCTGGTTTGTTTCTTCTTTGATCTCCTCTGCTTCTCAAAGCTTGCTTTTAGCTTAGCTAGGTCTTGATGTAGCTGTTGCTCTATGACTTTTATTTCCTGCTTCATTTCCTGCATTAATTCCTGCTTTAATTTGATGTATTTCTGGGCCCAGATGTTACCATAATTTTTGTCATTTTCATCTTTAGATTCTGCATTTTCAGGATTTCTAGTATGCTCTTCTGGTATGTCAAGACTTTTTGAAGGAGATTTATTTCCACGTTTCCTCATGGTTCTGTTTTTCTTGGTTCTCTCTGGTTGTCGGTCCCCAGATTTCCCCTAGGGACTCACCCCAGCACGGCTCTTTCCGAGGATGGGAGATCACAGCCTCTGCACTGACCACCTCTAAGAGGAGCGGGGGAGATAGCAGTGAATCCCCTTAGGTCTAGTCTGACGTGGCTCTACCCGGTACTGGCAAAGTGCAGTCTCCATGTGGGCCTCCACTGTGAGGGATGGCAGGGAAGGTGGCGGGGAGTCCCACTGGTCAATACCGGAGAGACTCTGCCCAGTGCTTGCATAGCCCAGTGTCCATGCCGGCCTGTGCTGTGAGGGGCAGCGGGGAAGATGGCAAGGAGACCTACTGCTGAGCCCAGGATCCACCATAGGTCTCTGCTGCCAGGGGAGGAGGGAAAGATGTCCAGAAGTCCTACCAGCCCCCTGCGGAGCAGACCTGCTCGGCACTAGCCAAGCCCAGGTTGCTCCATACGCAAGGGGCTGTGGGGAAGATATCTGGGAGGCCTACCAGCCCCCTTAGAAGCAGTCATGTCTGGTGCTTGCCAAGCCCAGGCTCCCCGTGGGTCCCTGAGGCAAGAGGCAGCAAGGAAAATGTCTGTGTATCCTACCAGCCTCCTCCCAGGCTGCTCTGCCTGCTGCTAGCGGAGCCCAGGCTCTGCTATGGGCCCCTGAGGCGAAGGGAGGGGGAAGATGTCCAAGAGGCCTACCCGCCTCCTCCCAAGCAGCCCTCCCTGTGCTCGCCAAGCCCAGGCTCAGCCGAGGGTCCCTGAGGGGAGAGGCGGCAAAGATAATGTCCGTGGATCCTACCAGCCTCCTCCAAAGCGATCCTGCCTGGTGCTCGGTGAGCCCAGGCTCTGCCAGCCAGCCTCTGTTTTTCTTGACCCTCCAAGACTACCAGAGTTCCCTCCCTTCAGAAACCTTTCAAATCACCCCCGTCCACAGGTTCTGCCTCTTAACAAGTAAAGCACAGCACCAAGGATTTCACGTCATCTTATTGAAAGGAGTGGGTGTGGGTGTGGGTGTGGGTGTGCGTGCACACATTTTGCTGTTGCTTCTGTATACTGTTATCACCCTGACAACATATAGCCTCCTTAAAGCAAACGAACATAACAGATACTCAACCTTTCACCTCCAGAAACATAGGACTGCATGTATCATGTGGTGAGCGTTTGGTTAATTAACTATGAACCTTCTAGGGGGAGGAAAGAGGAGAAAGGGCATGATAAGGAAGAGGAGGAGAAAAAGTGACAGTTACTGAGGACGTGCCAGTTTCGGTACTGAGTGAATTTCAAACACCCTTTCTACCTGACTGTTAGCACAGAGCTATGGATTAGGAGTGATCATCGCCTTTATTTGAAAGGTGGAGTATGCTGCTCCCAACTGAGGCCACATGGCTGGTCATTAGTAAAGCTAGATTTTGTTTTTCACACGATAAACTAGAATAACATGTAAGCGGAAGCTGTCGTGAAAGTGATGGAGAGACTAGAGAAAGAACATAGAAAAAGGGCAAAGATGTTGGCTTGAAGACTGAGCTTCAAGTAATACAATTGTCACACACGAACAAGCATTCAAAAAGTCCAAAGGCTCTGAATCTTGGGATTTTCTTGTCATGTACTTGACCTCAAAAGATTTTAACCTGATCTGAAACATTTTACATACAAACTTTAATTGAACTATCTTATCTGATCCACTTACACAGTCACTTCAGATCTAAATATGGGGTACTACACATTTCCCTCTGAGAAAGTTGTGTAATATATGAGATACACAATACATTACATTTCTGAATTGGGGGGGAGTCTTCATCCTGAAATACACACAGTTCCAAGAGTTTCAGGTAACATAATAGAACTGTAATGGCCTCCAGGAAACATACCACATGTTCAGCACTGTCATATCAAGCATCCCATTTATTCTTTGCAATAATCCCAGAGTATTATTGTCATACCAAAGGGCTTACATAAATTACGCCAGAAAATGCAGCACACAAGGGATAGAACCAGGAATCCAAGCCAGGACATGAATCTCCAGCTTTTACTACTTACTTATCTCAGATCTTAGCTTTCCAGCATGAATAGGACCATGCCGTGAGGCTGAACAAAACTCAAGAGTGAATTTAATGATAGTCACATGTCTAGTTGGCCCAATAAATGTGGTGATGCCTCCTTTTTTCAATATATTTTGTGGTTTTTAACCTGCCCACCCATCCCAGCTCACCTGATCAGATACTGATCACAGAAGGGTGAATTGTCATTAATGCCTCGAACATAGGCAATAACTGGAATTACTGCACACCTCTGGTCACTGTCACAAGCCTTAATGGAGAAGGACTGGACACTTGCAAATCCAGATCTTTCCTTGTCAAGATGGGTGGCAGTAACCACAGTTCCACTCTCTGTAACAAAACAGCACATCTTGCTTAAATTAGCCCAGGCAGTGTAGCTATAGAAAAGGCAAACTATAAATTATGCTCTGATCACTAGAATTAATAAGTCAATTCAAAGTGCAAGCCTGGTATTTAATTATTTGTCCTCCAAATACACTATTAATCATTATACGTTAGCTGATAGCAAAAACAAAATTGCTCTTGTTACAACAAAGAAAGATCCATATGAAACCAAAACTATGACCATCAGCAAGAGAATCTGAAGTCACAGTTTACTGCCTCTGTGACCTCATGCCTGGGGAGCAGAATCAGGAGCAAGGCCCCGAGTATGGTGTGAAGGAAGCTCTTAGTTAGTGTTGGTGGAGTAGCCACCCAGCAGGAGGTCCAGAGACTGAGCTGTTTAGCTGATGTGTGGGTTGGGGATTGGCTGGGAGGACAAAGGGGGGCTGGAGATGGGTCTACACCGGAAGTCGTGGTTGTCATCATTGTCCAACTGCTGGGGACAGGAAAGCTGTTGAGCTGGGGCCAGAGAAGTCAGGTTACTAACGCTGGCCAAGTTGCCAAAGCTGGGAAGGTAACCGTGGCTGGAAAGAAATGAGGGAGCAGCTATGTTGAAGTCAAGGTCACACTAGAAAGCCAACCTCTGTGTGTGCCAATGGTCAGCAAGCTCAGCACAGGAGTTATAACATGAGAACCCCACAGTGTTTGGCTCCAGGGAACAGAGAAGAGTTTGTAGAAAAGAAGAATCGCTAGTTTTTGACCTTGAAGCACATGTAAGACAAGAAAGCAGTGGCAAATGGGGATCATTTCCCGCAGAGAGAGCACTATGAAGGAAAACCCAGACCCGAATTGTGACTGGTGCTTCCTTCCACACATCCATCACAAATTCATTCACTGAACACTCTCTGAGTGCTGCTATGTGCCAGGAAGCATGCTAGCTGTTGTATAGACTGCAATGAAATCAAGTTGACATTTACAGAATTTACAACACTAACTGGGAGACAAAGGCTAAAAAAGAGCAAAGAAACAAAATCAAGTGGACAAATTACTGGAGAAATGAAAATTGTAATGTGATTTTTAAAAAATGATATCTGATGGTTAGTTTCTGAAAAACAAGGCAGGCAAACTAGCTGCTGTTGCCTGCAGGATAATGGACAGTAAAAGAAGGAGTGAGATGAAGTGGGAGAGAGAGATACAAGCCAGAGAAAAGAAGAGTGAAAGCTGGTTGCATTCCAGGTACAAAACAAAGAACTGCAAGAGGATTTTACACAGGAGAGGACTGTGAGTCAATTCAACTTCTTTAAAAAATAAATTCTAGATTTCTGGTCAAGATGGCAGCAAACTAATAGCAACGCACAATGTGTCCTCGTGGGTCCACTTAAAAAGTTGAGAATATAGTCAAAAAACACCTATTCAATACAGCTAGGACAGGGAGGAATGCCCCAACAATTGAAAGCTACAGGAAGGTCAGAAATCCCAAAAACACATTGAAAGCAGAGGTAAACGGCAGCCCAGGAAGTAGACCCAGGCCAACTGTGAATGGCTGGGAGCTGTCGGCATCTACAGACAGAGAAAGCCTGCCCAGAACTCAGATGAGGTAAGGGTGGATCCAGAAGAAGCGAGAATTGATGGCAGCTGGTAGCCCCAGCTTCCAAAACAACAAGCCTATGAATAGTGCGTACTACAAACACAGCGTGAGCTCCCTCTAGAAAAGGCCTTCTCCAGAGCCTAGATCAGAAACAGTGCTTAGCAGCTATAACATGCAGTGATGTAATCAGAAGCCATTTTTTTTTTAAAGAGCCTGAGACTGAACTATTTAGAGTAAAAGAAAGTTCAGAAGAGCACACCAGAGCTTTTGGGGTCACTCTTAAACAGTATCTAGGAAGAAACCGTCACGAGAGACAGTTGTGGAGAAGAGAGAAAGGACACCAACCTCCTGAATGGTGTCTCAGGTATAGTAGGAGCACCTCTGAGGGTGGAGAGCCCTGCCTTCAAAGCACGGAAGCCAGGACAGGCAGGAGAGCTCTGCTGAGGGGGGTGGGGATGACCAAGACACCTTAGAGGCCTTCAGACTGCTAGGTCCTCCCTCACTGCCTACTCACAGTACAGAACTCAGAAGAATTTTAGCTCCCCCTGACACACATCCTCAAAAAAAAACCTCTTGACTGGGCCTGTAAAGTGAAGTTCCTCCTTGACTGGGCCTGTAAAGTGAAGTTCCTCAAAAACAGAAACATGGAAAGAAGAAGACAAGGCAACAGGACATCCACAGAAATGCCAGAGACCCCAGAAGTTAATGTCATGGACCCTGAAGTAGTGGAACTCATAGGGAAGGAAGTCTAAAAGCAAATAAATAAGTCAAACAGCCAGTTCAAACAAGATATCCTCAAAGAAATGCAAGCACTGATCAACGGGCTTAAAGAGGATCTTACTAAACAAATGGTGGTCTTAATGGATACAAAACTTACTGAGCACATAGAAGCCACAAATAAAAGGTTGGTTGATGTAAATAACGAAATGCAAGACACAAAGGAACATTTTGATAGAGAAGTGGAATTTTTGAAAAGAAATCTAACTGAAATTCAAGATACGAAAAATACATTTGAAAGCAGGGGAAATTGACTCGAACATTGTGAGGACAGAATTTCAGACCTTGAAGACAAGGCTCAGGAAACAAATGCCATAATTAGGTGTGATTCCAAAATTAGAAATGAGCAAAATAGCTGAATACAACAACTGATAATGATTCAAAGAGAGCCAATCTCAGAATTATGGGTGTGGGTGAAAGAGCAGAAGACAGCACCAATGATTTAAAGAAATTTATTCACTGAAACAATGCAAGAAAATTTCTCAAACCTAGGAAAAGAAATTAATATTTAGGTACAAGAAGCTTATAGAACACCAAATAACCTCAATCAGATTTATGTGTAATATGCTTTGTTGATATAGAATTAAATTCATTTAATGTAACAATTCACTTAATTGGTCTTTGATGTAAGTTTATTCTAAGAAAACAAACTGGTGTAATGACAATCTGAATTTCTTTTGAATGTACAAGTGTTTACCTTTCAGCACTCAGCTAAGGAATTTGAAATTTAACTTCTTTCTTTTTCTTTCTCGCATTTTCTAGCCTTACAAATTTCACTTTTACAGTTCTTTTCTAATGTGGATTGATGGATGAGGCCATGCTAAAGAGTCTCAACAAAGGCATAGTAAGATACAGAAAAAAAAGAACTTTTGCCAAATCTTCCCAGTGAAGGGCTTCGCTGGACCGAGAGAAGAGGCAACAAGATGTGGCCACTGTAGCCCACTCTAGGTGTGGGAAGCTGAGCCAAAGAATGGTGATTTGAGTGGTAAAGTGAGTCAGGTGCAGGAGATTAAATATCTTAAATATCACATGGTTTCTCTGACTTGGAAAACCCAGAACACAGGCATTCTATAGAAGCAAATGGGTGTGATAGTGGGAGTTAGGGAGAATGGGGAGGGTGCGAGAGGGCCAAAAATGGGGAGGGGAAGGAATTGTAATGTGGATGTGGTACATATGTGCACAAAATACTCAAGTACATTGTAAACATTATATATTAATAAAAATGGAAAAATGGTGGGGAAAAATTAATTCTAGCTGCTTTTCAGAGACTCTTGGAGAATTTAAGGGCTAGAACAGATGCCCAGGTAATGGATTCATGCCACAATCCATGAAGAGGGAATAGGAGTCTTCTGAGATTGGGACTGTCTCAGAAGCAGAACCAGAGGAGAGGATTAAGCCATAAGAAGTTTATCCAGGAGATGATCTGGAGCCATGTGGCATGGGATAACAGGGGTGAGAAACTCCCAGCACAAGTACATCATTAAGCAAGTCACCACTTTAGGCAACTAGAGCCTCACATCAACGCAGAACTCTAGGAGCCAGTGTAGAACACACATGTCACTCCACACCCAGGGTAAAGTGCTGCAGTATTTGTACACCAACTCTCTTCATTGGTTAAGAGCTCCTGAGGGGCCAAGTTCTTCCAACATTTCCAAACCGCCACAGGAGAGAAAGGGGAGAACAGCTGTCAGACCCGAGATCTTCCCTCGAGCTAAGGAATGCCCACACTGACAGGTGCAAGTCAGGCTTGCTGCCCTGAAACGTTATAGACTGAGGAGACACGAGTGGACATGACTGCATCTGCCACAGCTGGGAAGCCTGCATATGTGCTAACTAGGCCCATCTTCCTTGTCTATTCACCCTAGAAAAAGCGTCGGATACACAGACTCCCACTGCCCTGAGCCCCAGCTATAGTTGAGCAGATAAACAATAAATGATTGTATAAATTCCACGTGCTCTTTCACAAAAAATTAGATGAGAAGCAAAAAGAAGAGTTGAATTAGAGCTAAGATGAGCTATGAAGATGTCAGGTAAAGGTCTAAGACTGCCACTTCGGAGCAGCCATCCAGAGCCACTTGCAATGCCATGAGTTTACAGAGAAATGGGTTTGTAAGAGAGTTATGGAACAAATATTTATAAAGCATTCACCATGTGCTTCATAATGGGGTTCTGAAATCAAGCACACCCCATGACTCTCTTACAGAAATCCAATCCTTGGAGAAATAATCACACAAACATGATTGTGAGCTTATGTGATAAGACAGGTAGTTTGGCAAGAACAGCGTTCAGCCTACCTCTACCAACTGTGAAGTACACATTGCCAGGATCCAGTTCAAAGATCACATCTCCCAGCTCATCCTCATCAGTTGCCTGGCATACACCAATCGTTTTCCCAATTGGAATTTCTTCATCCAGTGTGATGTCAACTTTTGTGGGCAGAGTTGAGTTTATAGTAGTAACACTCAGGACAGAATTTTCAATACTGAATAGGCTTGTCAAAAAAAAAAAGACTATTAGCATCATTTACCTGCTATTATTCCTTTTCTCTACTTGATGGTAGTGAAAAAAACCTAAGGGACTCAAGGCAGTAGTGATGAAAAGGGAACTATTGCTCATACCATTAATACCTAATCAACTTATGAGCACTACCTTCAGTGAAAATTCCAAGCTCTTTTCTCGTATTCTCTCATTTCCTCTTCACAACAACCCTAAAAAGAGTACCATTTCTGTTCTCATTTTTCATATGTAGAAACTGAGAAAATAAGAAAGTAAGTAATTTTTACAAGTAAATATCAAAGTGGCTGAGAGGCGACTTGACCCCAAGCTTGCTTAGCTCTGTGGCCTGTTGCTGGGTCTCTGTGATCTATCCTTTTATAGTCGAAAGCAGCTGCTCCCTAGAATTGCTGAACCTCAACACAGTTTCATGAGGTCCAAGCAGTCACATTAGCCAGAATCTCAGACAAGTGGAGATCAGACACTAAGAACATACCCTGATTCTATTGCCGTTCCAATGCATTTTATGCTCTAAGACTATTTTGCTCTCAGTGTTGATAAATGCCTTTTCTTTTGACTCTTACTTCTTAAGTGATTGTTTTTGTCTTACTTGTTTATTTTTCTTTCACCAAAAAAAGAAAAAGAAAGAAAGAAGAAAGACTACATTTCTAGATTTCATTATCAAGGTAAAACTAGAATCATGTCTTATATTTCATTTCCTTACCTGCAAGTCAGAATGGGGTCCTTGTTGTTGACATTGATGAGGAAAATCTTTAGATTTCCAGCAGTAAACAGTCCTTCGGGATCAACCACTTGGATAACCAATGAAAAACTAAAGGCACGGCCACAAGAAAGATGGTTAAGATTGCCTGCTAACCAACAGGCTTTCACAGAAGTAGAATCTATTGGGCTTAACTGACTGATCACAATAATTGATTCATTAAGTAAAAAACATTTGTCAACCAGTTATGCTAGTGGTTGGAAATGGCTAAGCCTGCACTAAAAAAAATAAAATAATAAAAAAAGTAAAAAGTAAAAATAAAAAAAATAAAATTAGTCATGTCAGTTGAAAGGACAAGCAGAGACTTAGAAATGTCTGTTGGCCACCATAAATAGCAAAATTGTTATAGGAAATCCTTACCATATATATATATATATATATATATATATATATATATATATATATATATATATATATATATATATATATATATATATATATATATATATATATATATATATATATATATATATATATATATATATATATATATATATATATCAAAGCTTACTGTTGTGGGTTTCTACTCCTTCAATGTGTTTCTTAATGTTGGAAAATGAGAAACTCAAAAGAAATGCTAAGAATGTTTCCAAGCAACTGAATGACTGAGGAGTCTTGGGATGCTAGGTTAACAGGTGTTCATTTTAGCAGAGATGTGTGTGTGTGTGTGTGTGTGTGTTTTAGGACCAACAGAGATGAAACAAGTGAACAATTTATTTTCATTTGAAATGTGTTAACAATTCTGGACAAAATGATTTTTACTTCTATTTATACTTAAAAATAACCAATTCCTAATATATTCATAAGTTTTCCTGTAAAAAGTTGACTGTTTCTGAAACAACTATTGACAAAAAACATAAAACCAGTTCACTTTTAAGGAAAAAAAAAAAGATAATTCTGGAAAGGCTTAGCAACACGACTGGAAGCAAATGGGGTGAGGATCTCAGCGGGTCACGTTTGGTCCCCATGAGTGCTGGAGAGCTGATTGCCTTGGGGAGCCACAGCTTCAGCCATTCCTACTGCCGTCGTGGAGGGCTGAGCAAGACATTTCACAGCTCCCGTGTCTCTTTTCAAGTCAGGGAATTGAGAAGAATCAGTGAGGCAGCCCCAGATTTTCTCTATTCTCCCTCAAAGTTCTGCTCAGTGACCCTAGATGCTCTGGAGCTAAGCAGAAACTTCAGGGACGGTGTGAAGTCTGCAAGATCGCACCGCCAAGCTGTAGACAAAGGGCTACTTATTCTAACTCTGCAACAAGAGCCACAATTTTCCAGCGTCGGCTCCTTTGAGTCAAAGATCCTGAGAAAAGGGAAAGATTTGGTTTTCACTTGTCAAGAAGAAAAGTTCAAACTAAGCGGTCCTTGGTGACATTTCCTTCAGTGTGTTAGCAAACCCTAAGATTTCTAACCATCTGGAACGTGCACCACCTTTTTTCCAAGAAGTACACTAGGCCAAGTGGAAAGCATGTATAACCATATGGAGATCATCTATTATGTCCTGAGCTATTGATGAGATCGAATGACTCAAAGGATAAGTTCACAAATCATAGAGGAGTTTGGAATCAAGGGAACGAGGCATAAAAGTTTTGATGGTGCCTTCCTAAAAATGACAGAAAGAGAGTGCTCCTCTGCTGACTTTCTGAGGCAGGCAAAAGAAAGCACATCCCCTTGGCCCTGGGAGCCTGCTTCCTGAGCGCCGATCTGCAGCGGTGTGGGCAGCTCCTGCCCAGCAATGCAGACTCAGCACACGGTCTAGCCTCAGCTTCCAGATTCTGGGGCAATTGGACTGGAATGCCTTAAAGGTTCCTTTGTTTGGAATGGACAAAGGCAATTTGATTGGGCTGCCTTAAAGGTCCATTTCCTCTTCCTGGGAAGTTATTTGATGCAAAATATATAACCAGAAAGGTGGTCAGGAAGATGGTTATAAAGATCAAAATAGCATTTGAACTAACTGGTGGCTATCCACTTGGCAGGTGTGGAGTAAATATGAGAAAATGGTCACTGCAGTAACTTTTCAAGGATGCTAAATCGTGCCTGAAAGAGTGGGGAGCCACCACGAGGGTCACCAGCAGGGTGCAGACACCGCTGGGGAAGTGGGCCAGTGCTTCACCCTAAGCAGGCCACGTGGGGGGTCCCCAGAGCCCGACCCCGGAGCCGGCAATCGTGGGATGCCCGGTGAAGTGCTGGCCTCGGTTTAAGGCTGCGCCCCAAGAGCCTTCTGGGGCCACCTTGCGACCAGACGCGGGAATCATCCTCGGAAGGGGGTGATCAGGCCCACACTTGGCGCGAAAACCCAGGAGCAGGATTTACCTTCGAGTTCCACTCTCAAAGTCGAAACCCGCCGCCGTGGAAACTGTCCCCGTGTGGTCGATGGTGAAGCCGCGGCCCTCCGGGGAAAGGGAGTACTGTTCGCGGACAGTAAAGAGAAAGCAAACGCTGCAGAGCCACGCAGTCGCCTCGCGGTCCCTCCAGCGCCAGGCGCCCGCCTCAGGCCCAGGCCGCCCTCCGGAGGTGCTGCGGCCCGGGTCGCCTCCCCAGCCCCTCAGAGCGACCCGTCCTTCCCAGGAAAACCGCGCTTCCTCGCCTCCCTCGCTCAGCGCCTTCCCTCCGCTTTCCTGCAACACCGCCGCCGGAGCTCAAAGGGGAAATGTAGGAACTGACACGGGACAGGGACCTCAGGCTCGGGGGGACGAGGACCTTCCCGGCTGTTGGTGATGAGGACGGGCTGCTTCCAGCCCTGGCCTGCGACCTCGCCTCGCAGCCCTCCTGGCTTTCCCTCCTCCACCTTTCAGCTACTCCGTTGAGTGCTTCAACTAAGTGTCTCTCCCTTCTCCCAACTGTACAGCACGGGAACTGCTCTGATCCCGCTCCCAAGCCCCAACGCCCAGGCCTGGGAAATTCCAGAGCCTTTCCCTCCGACTGAGAGTGGAGCTGGCGGTCACTCTGCCTCTCCTGGTCCTGCTCCCCCGCTCACACACCGCAGGCAAAGCTCTTGTCAAAGAGGACAGACGAGGTCAGGGTTTCCAGTGTGGATGAGGATCAAGTGATTAGAAAAAGCCAGAGCAAAACTCCACCAGAGGATTGATAGCAGGCGTTAATTATCCCGGTGCTACTGACTTAATAATTATGCACACCCAGAGAAAATGTAATCGAGAAGATTAAACCCGGAAGGG
Source organism: Ctenodactylus gundi (assembly GCA_004027205.1). Lineage (NCBI taxonomy): Eukaryota > Metazoa > Chordata > Mammalia > Rodentia > Ctenodactylidae > Ctenodactylus > Ctenodactylus gundi. Next base: position 130,803 of record PVKB01003316.1, on the reverse strand, counting down.
CTGCAAAGCAACCTAAAAATCACTTGGAGAAATTAGTGACCTTTGAATTTATTGATTTTCTGATGAATCATCGTGTTCTGATTAATTTTAATGCATGCCTTCTATTTCTACAAGAATAAATAAGATGAAATTGCTTTCTGCAGTGTCTATAGAGGGCAGAACACTAGCACTCAGGACCTCCGGCAAATTCAGCACATGACTTTTGGGCAAACCCAGAAACAATGATGCCTGCTTCTTGGAGACAGGACAGTGGATGTTTGGTAGCTAAATCACCCAAAAAGTCACTAGTCACAAGTCACAAGTGCTAGGTCTGATTGTATATAATGTATATAATTTTTAAAAGAGATACCCTCACTCATGTTTGTAGGCACTCAACATCCAGAATTTCAAATGTCACTTCAGTGTTAACTCAATTTTCATTTACTGTTTGGGAACAATGCACACCGGAAATCCACATTGTATGAGGTTTAATTTTTCATAAAATAAAGTACTCTTCAAAAAATAACAACAGCGCTGATCTGAACAATGCCTGCCACTTTCTGGGAAGGTGTGAGAGGCCGTTGCTAGGCAGCCAGCGGCCCATGGGGAAACCACCTCAATGGAATGGGACGGCAGTCCCAGGACATAGGGACTCTGCAGAGCTGCTGTTATGAGTGTTTCTTAGTTTTATTGCACTTGCCTTTTCTTTAATCACTGCACTAACCAGAAAAAGCTATTTGGCCACAAAAAAATAACCATGTCACCCGGGCCCAGGTTCTGAGAGGAGAGCAGATTTGCGGGCAGACGCACCGGCCAGGGGCCTGTGCTCCCCCTGGACGGACTTGCCAGCAGAACCTCCTTTATTCCTGGCCTGGAAAGCCTCACATGACTGCTTGCTCTCAGAGTAGCTGGAGAATTAGCAATGTCAGAACGCAAACCTCAGGCTGGTCACAATAAGGAGGTGGGGTCTGACAATCTCCGTGCTTTAAGAGCTGGAAGGTCGGACAGCTGACAACAACTGCCCTGACTGCTCTCATTTCCTCACTGAGCGTGGGCCTGGTGTTTTTCCGGATTTATTTCAATTAACTCTCAAATGATGCTGTGTGTATGTTCTCTTCTTAGCTCCATCATACAACTAAAGAAATCAATACAAATTTTTTTTTAAATGTCAAAGAACACACAGCATTTAATGAGCAGTTAACCTGAAACTCAAACTCCAGACTTTTGACCCAGGGTCATCTTGTAATAGAGCCCATCTCACAAGACAACTGTCTTCCCAGGAAAAGGGCAGTGTGTCTTTATACTTTGAAAACATTACAGTTGAACTTATTTTTAAAAGTTTTGGGTGCAAATTAAAAAATCTAGGTGGCAAAGCCTGGTACCACAGGTCTGTAATCCCAACACTCTGGAGGCAGGAAGATGGCAAGTTCAAGTCCAGCTTGGGCAACTTGTGGGACTTAGTGAGAACCTGTCAAAATAAACCCTAAAAGGGGTTGGGTGAAAGCTCAGTGAGAAAGCTCTAAACTCAATCCCCAGTGTCACAAAACAAAACAAAACAAAACAAACAAACAAAAAAAAGGAATCCAGGTGGGTGGAAATACAAAGCAACTCCATGATACTGTTTACAGAGAAAGAAAATAAATAAATACATGGAAGGGAAGAAAAAGGAAACAAAAGGAAACAAAAAAGGAGAAAAGGGGCAGACTAAAATGAACCCCAGAGCGGCTTAAAATGAAAGGTCCAACACAGAACAACAAGCCCAGAAAGAGTACTATTTGCCCAGTACCTTCTAACCCCTTTACATACGTGCCTCATTTAACCCTCAAAATAGCCCGAAGGCTGATCCTATTAATGATTTGATTATAAACAAAGACATTGTTACACAGGGACATTATGTGACTTCATCAAGATCGCAGGGCTGGAAAGTGGCAAAGCCCAAATTCTAACCTAAGTGATGAGGCATATGGCCAAAGGCATGGCTTGGCTGAAGCACAGCAGGTCCAGAGTGTGAGCTCTGGGCTGTTCTGCGCTTTCTGTTTTCTAATAGCAAAACATCCAGTGACTTTTTAGAACAAAAATATCAGTGTATCACCGATCACCTTTAAAGCTCTTTTCTTGGAGAGATACATTTTTTAAGAAAATAGTTTCAAACTATGCAAGATACAGCTCTAGACTACACATTAACTGATTTAGCCTTGCAAGTTCATTCCAGGGGTAGGCAGGCAGAGCGGGCACCTCACCCCAAGCACCTCCTGCAGGGTGTGGTGGGTCTGCTGCCCACTTGAAAGGTTGAGGTTGCGCATGGCATCCTTGGCCCATTCCTCTAGAGAATAAGATTACAGTCTCATGTTTGCTTAGTAAGCAATAGGGTTAGTTTTCTGTCTGAGCACTTCTGAGCACTGTTAAAAACCATCATTCCTCTTCACCCAACACTTCCTTATAATTTGATACACTGTTCCAATGGAGAAGGAACGTTAGAGATCTTAGGCTGATATTTTCTGTCTAATTTAGTTGTTTGACTCAGTAGCTTTAGTTTTGGGCATGTTTTAGGGAAAATCCAGAAACAGCCTGAGATGAACATTTGTGTGCAAGTGATTTAAGAAATATTTCCAGAAAAACTGGAGAAGGATAGAAAAGGAGAAGAGGCCAAGCAAAAGTCCCCAATCCAGTTTTTTCCTGACCCTATGAGAATGGGGTCCCCAACTCCCAGGTGGCAGACTCACACCTGTCCCTGGGGGCAGAAACAGATGAGCAAGGAGCAGGAGATAAGGAGCAATTGAATCTCTGCCTCCTGTCAATCAGCAGTGACATCAGACCCTCTGTAGGTGGAGCTCTGTTCCCTGCTTCCCTCCTTCCCCTGCTAGCCATTTCAGAGCTGTCTTCCAGTAACCTACTGCATAACAAGTACACTCCCCTCCCTTGGGCAATGGTCTTCAACTAAACCTTTTCCTGGTGTCAAAAAGGTTGGAGACACTCCTGTGGGATGCTCAGGAGGTATGGGGCACCTCAGAGTTCTCCCATCCAAGGAGAAGATGGAGCTTGCACACTTTCTCAGTGGTTAAGGGTTAGCTCGGGGAGATGTAAATGCCCAGCACCTCTGGCTCCTTCAATCTGCAAAAACCACCCAAAAGCCAGGCTTGGTGGCACAGGGCTCTTACCCCAGCACTCTGGGAGACTAAGGCAGGAGGATCACAAGCTCAATCCCAGTCTGAACAGATGAGCAATTAAGCAAGAGTCTGTCTCAAAACAAAAATAAAATATCTTACAGTGCAAAAACTCTGGTTCAATCCCCAGCAATGCAAAATCATAAGACAAAATAGAGCAAAGCAAAATCCAAAGAGTCCTCTAGCTCTCAGCAGCAAAAGCACATGAACAAGACGCACCCCACACGGGTATAGGAGAAGAGGTCAGAGAGAAGTCAGATGTCACCCACTGCAATCTCTGAACCTTCCTTCATTACAAAAGCTGAAATACTTGTTTGGTTGAATCACCTTAGAAAGCACAGTTAGTTACCACATTGAGAAATCCACCACTTGACCTGTGAGTAACATTTAATTCTGGCTCATATTCCTTACTGACTCAGAGACCAACTGGGCTTCATTTTAACTCTGAAATGACTGGGTATCGCTAACCTAAATATTGTATGGAGAACAAAATTCGGGTCAGGTGGGAAAAGAGCCAGATTCGATTATTAATGCTAGCTACAAGCAAGTCAGAGACGTAGCAATACTGTCAGGGAACTTTAGCATCTAAAGTCCCATCAGAATGCCCAGGGAGTTTTTAAAAAATACTAATGCCAGGGCCTACCTCTAGAAATTTTGATTTAATTGGCCTAAGAAGGTGCCCTGTCATCTGGGCATGTGGAAGGTATCTCACATAACTGTTGTTGCTGTCAAAGTGAAAAAAAAAAGCCATGAATTGCTGTGCTATTTCTCAGTTGTGGCAGGAGTTTTGAAGAATGCCTTAAAATTATGAACTCCTTTCTTAGCCTCTAAAAAATGTTTAAAAGTGTTGAGTTTGAACATTGCTCCATCTTCACATCTTGTATGAATGGACTTCAATTGTCGAGTCCTTTTCACGTATCCTTCACCCAGTTACACAGAGATACACATAACTTCCCAAAACAGTCCATAGGGAGCACTGCCAGGAGGTACGCACTTGTAGTTTGTAAGACAAAAGCAATAATATCTATTGTGAGATTGTTCAGAGTTTATTACTTGTTGCAAGATGATTTAGCAACAACATGACTGCCAGCCACGGTAAGTCACACACTCGCATGCCATCTTGTGGAGAATGCTGCAAGTTGTGCAATACAGAGTGAATACTGCTTCCTTAAAAATAATTCATCAAGAACACGATTGTGGTTTTCTCTAATCATCTGCTTTTCATGTGGAGAATTAGAGACATCTTCTAGGTAAGTAGAGCTTTCCTTTAAATCATCTTTTCTCAGTTATAGTTACTTCAAGAAAATTTGTTCTTTAGCTTGAATAACTCACATAATTGCTTCCATATCCAATTCAACTGGTTATTGTATCCCTAAACCAAACGACACTACACCAGAACTTTCCAAGAATGCCATGTTGGATGAGGCATTCCCCACCTGGCCACCTTGGTGTCCCAAAGAAATTAAATTTTAAGGTGAGGTTGGAGTACAAGACCAACCCACTGGGTAAAACTCACAAATTAATATTTCCAGCAATTCTGTAAATATTTCCTGACAATCTACAATGAATGAAGAACAAATCCCAATTGTGTGTATGTAAAGGAAATACTAACATGTATGGGTTTTGTTTTTGTTTTTGTTTTTTTGGTTTGGTTTGGTTTTTTTTTTTTTTTTTTTTTTTTTTTTTTTTTTTTTTTTTTTTTTTTTTTTTTTTTTTTTTTTTTTTTTTTTTTTTTTTTTTTTGCATTGAGGCCTTCACACTGAGCTACACCCCCAGCACATTTTGACTTTTTGAGACAAAATCTCTCTAAGTCACTAAGTTGCCCAGGCTAGGCTTGAATTTCCATTCCTCCTGCCTCAGCCTCCCAGGGTGCTGCAATTACAGGGCTGTGCCCTTTGGCCTGGCTACAGATAATACCATTTTATAAAGACTTAATAGGTCCACATAGCCACAGTTCAATTTGATAAAACCTAATCGTTCCTTTGCTGTATTAATTGACATTGAGCAGCTAAGTAATTTTTCTAGTTTGCACAAAAATGTTTTTTAAAGATTTATGTAGGTAGACACCACCGAAGAGAAGTGAAATCGTGTTTGTTTGCTTTGCCTTGTTTGTTGGCTTGTTGACTGTGTACAGGCTAATTATTGGACAACTCTCTTCTCTAGTGCACAGTCTTAAACTGGATTCTTGTGTAATGACTCTCACGATGGTGGCCCCTATTCCCCTTGTCCTCTCACTCTTGAAAATGACCACAGCAGCCATTAAGTAGGCTCCCGAGATGTTTACCTGGACCAGAAAAATGGCCATTTTTAGTCTCCTTTGGCAAATACTGGCTCAACTGTCTGAACCTCCAAAGGGACCAGCCTCAAGCAGAAATTGGGACGAGTACAAATTATCCACATTCTACCCATTAAATGACCATCAGAGTATGCCCCATTAAGATGGCACATAGCTCAGTCACCCCTATTATACAATCATTTCAAAGATTAATGTGACACCATCCCCACTTTATTTTGCTGCATGATGCCTGCTGACACCTGACATGCTGAAATACATTGTCAATACACAGTCAATATTTTGCCTACTAGAAAGAACATAAGCTCTTTGAAGGAAAGAATTCCACACTAAGGCCCTACTTCTTAGAAGATTGCTTGACACTAGTATGCACCTAGTAAATAATTCCTAGGTTGGCAAGAAAACAAACGTGCCACTTTGAATTCTGCTTCTCAGTGGGACCCACCCTCCTTTCCAGTTCCATAGGTGAGGCCACACCCGCTACATATTTCCTGGTGCTGTTATTACCCATTGCTCTCCCAAAGCCATCCCTCCAGCAATGATTGCTATTTTTTTCTCATGATTATCAATTCTATCAGTTTATATTTGTGATACATAATTATATTCAACTTGGTCATCTGCAATATTAACTTCTCCTCTCCACTAAATTATCCATTTTAGCATAAAATATGCTATATTATTTCTTAAATTTCCAAAAGAAAAAATCCCCTTGATTTTACATTTTCCACCAGTTACTGTTTGTTATGGTTTGGATCTGGAGTGTCCGCCCTGCCCAAAGAAACTCATGTATCTGGATGTTGTGAAATAGCGAGGTGCTATTAGGAGGTAGGACCGGTAGGAGGGGGCAGAACACTGGGACTTGACCCAGAAGCAGCGAATCACTGGGACAGGACCTGCAAGGGCAGCTCATCCTTCCTCCTTCTCTTGGCTTTCTGTCCGCTGTGCCGTGAATCGCTTTCCTCCAGATACGGCTCTGCCATGTGTTTCTACTATTGTTAGCTACCGTGCATGGACTGTGACCCTCCGAAACTGTGAGCTAATATAAATCTTTCCTCTCTTAAGTTATGGATGTCGAGTATTCTGTCCCAGCAACAAAAAAGTAAGTAACACAGAGAAATTAGGACCAGAGAAGAGGGGTTGTTGCTGTGACTTTACCTGACCATATGGTTTGGAAGCCTATGGAACTAGTTTGCAGTAGGTCTGAAGATGCTGACTGGAGAAGCCTTAGAATACAGTGAGCTGAGTTTGTTGGGGGGTTCTGATCTGAGCTCGGAAGACTAGAATGCTTATAGAAGTGTGGGTTTAAAGGCTGGACTCAAGGATTTTCCGAAGGAAAGGAGGACCTTTGTGGCAACTGGCCTAGAAATCATGCATGCTATGCTCTGGCAAAAAGTGTGTCGGTGTTTTACCCCTGTCCTGGGATTGTGCCTGAAGCTATGATTAAGGGTAGTAGCCTGACAGAGGAATTTTCAAGGCAATGCAGTATTTACACTGTCACATGAGTACTGCTTGCAGCTTTTAGCCAACTCTGGCAAAAAGCAAGAGAAAATGGAGGAGGAAAAAGATGCAAAATGTTCACAGTTTTGCCAGACTAAAATGTATTTCAAAGTTGAGGCAAAAGACAGAACAGTTATTAAAGAAATTAGCATAAAAAAGAAGCCAAATGCCTGAAATGAGGATTATAAAAAAGATGCCTTGAGGGGATGTCAAGAATCA
>PVKB01003316.1:0-123551 GCA_004027205.1 Ctenodactylus gundi | reverse complement strand
TTCTTTGATTTTCACTTGGGCTTACAACTAAGAGTCTGCCTTGCATCTCAGAGGAGGCTTCGGACTTGAAAATTTTAGCAGTCTGAAACTGTTAAGAATTTGACAACTCTTAGAAAAGGACTAAATGCTTTTTGTCTAAGGAGATGGGTGTGAGTCTTTTGGGGGCCAGGGGCAGAATGTTATGACTTAGGTCTGGAATGTCCCCGTGAAAGGTTCATGTATTTGGATGTTGTGAAAAAGCAATGTGCTATTAAGAGATGAGGCCTGGCCAGAGGGGGCGAAACACTGGAGTTTGCCCCAGAAGAGGTCGATCACGGAGAGAGCCCCTAAAAGAGTGGCTCCGTCCTCCCTTCCTCGCTTGGCTTCCTGCGTGCCATGCTGTGAACTGTACATAGCTCTGCTACGTACTTCTACTGTTGCCAGCTGCCTATATTTGGACTGTGGTCTTCTGAAACTGTAGGCTTAAATAAATCTTTTGTCCCTTAAGTTGTGGAAGTCTGGTTTCTGTTCTAGTAAGGAGAAGGTACCTAAAATACTGTCCAGCTTCTCCGTTCTGCTTTCCAGTGAAATGTTGGGAAGATTGTCAGAGTGGTACGCCCACCTTCCCCACCCCTCCTCCAGGTCTTGGTTTCTTTCCGAGCTTTCCTTCTCCTGATGCCACGGAGCACACTCACTCATCAAGAACTCTGAAGGTCTCTGTCTGCTCCCTTATCGCACACCTGCTATGAGCCAAGTACTTTCAGAAGTTTCAGCCTGTAGCATGTCACCATGCTTGGTGACGGGTAACTTCAGTTCTCTTTGACTTCAATAGCTTGGCAGTGCTTACTGACCTCTCTTTCTCAAAAGACATCTCTCTGGGCTTCTGGCAAATGTTCTTTACTCCTGCTTTTCCTTCTACTTTTCTGGGTCCTGTTCAGTCTCATTTTTTCAGTCCTTCAACTTTTTTTACGTGATTAAAAAAATGTGACGGTTGATAGGCCACATCTGCTGATGGTCTTGTTTTTTTTAACGTATCACATCCCTTTCCCCTTTCCACCTCTCACCCTCCCCTCACTTTCTCTTTACTTCTCCACAAAGTCTATCTTCCTACTTCATTCCATATCTCTTACTTTTTTATGGTTTGGTTTTCTCATATTAGAGAAACAATATGATATTTAACTTTTTAGGTCTGATTCATTTTGCTGAGCATAATGGTCTCAAGGTGTATCTATTTTCCTACAAAGGACTCAAATTTGTCATTCTTAATGGCAGAGTAATACTCCATTGTGTGTATATACCACATCTTCTTTACCCAGTCTTCCGTACTCTGGCATACTGGCTTCTTCTAAGATTTGGATATTATAAATTATGCTGCTCTAAGCGCAAGTATCACTATTGTATGATAACTTTAACTCTTTAGGGAAGATACCCAGAAGAGATAGCTGGGTCAAATGGAATATCAAGTCTCATTGGCGGGGGGGGGGGGGGGGGGGGGGGGGGGGGGGGGGGGGGGGGGGGGGGAGAGGAATCTTCATACTGCTTTCCATAATACTCCAACTTTTAACTTCTCAACTTTGGGGCACCCAGGTTTAACCTGTGCCCCCTTTTTCTATTCCTGTGCTTACTGCCTCATCTCCTTGAGTCTCATGTATCAGCTGGTAACTTTACCTGGCCATCCCAGCCTCTATGTCTTTCCTGAGCTTCAGAGATTTTTACTCTGGTTGCTTACTTCCCTGAGTAATTAATCAGTTTCTTTATCTCAAAACATTCACAATAAATTACTCACTTTCCTGCCAGAATGAATCTCATCCTGCTACATCATGCAAACCCAGAATTCCCAAGGGCTGGAAACCCAGTATCTCCCCCTGAGCCTCCCAGACACTGAAGCCCTAAGTCACAATGGTGTCCCCTTTTCACTTTACCTGCAACCACAAACATCCTATTCTTGAGTAATGAAGGCTCATGAAAGATATACTCTTATTTATTGACTTTGCCTGGAAAATATATACAAAAAATAATATGGCCTACTATTTCCAACAGCTGAATATACTAGACCTAGATGATGGGTGTTTCTCCCACCTGTGAGAAACTTACAAAAATCAAAGAGGTAGATGTTATTCAAAAACATAGGCTTCTTTTCCAAAACTACTACATTTAAAAACTATTCACTAAAAGCAGAGCCACAACTCCAGATTGTAAATCAAAAATTCACATATTCAAAATTCACATATTCTGGTTTCTAATGCGATAGACCCATCTCTTTCTTCCCTCTAACATTTGTTTTTAATGTTTGTTTTACAGCTGAGCTACAAAATAGGAATAGGTAATTAAAATCCTCAGACCCATAATTATGATCTCTGCTGCAGTGTGATTGCTGAGTCTTTTGATGGTTCCACTACTAATTATGTCCCTAGAATTTCTAAATGTCACTTTCCCATAAAAATATGATCATTGTCAGCCGTTAGTCAATATACCTGACCAAACAGAAAGTGCTCTTTATTTCCACATCTGATCACCAAAGAGCAGAAGAGCAGAGAAGCCACAGATAAGTTTATGTTTATCATTGAATGGTCTATCTCCATTTTTTTCTTTTCTTTTTCTTTTTTTTTTTTTTTTTTTTGAGACAAGGTCTTGCTCTGTAGCTCAGGCTGGTCTCAAACTCACTATAGAGCCCAAGCTGGCCTTGGACTCTCAGCAATCCTCCTGCCTCAGCCTCCTGAGTACTAGGATTACAGGTGTGGACCACCACGCCAAGTTTATATGGTGCTTGGCAATCGAAATCAGGTACTTAACGCTTGATGTAGCACTTGTTAGGCAAGAACTTTAACCACTGAGCCATTCCTCCAGCCGCTCTCTTTCTATTTCACATTACTGTGAAACTTTCAGATGTCTTTGCTTATTTGGAACTTTACAAACCTCTCCTACAAGTTTTTAGAATATTGATTTAGTGAATTTCTTCCTACTATCTAATGGGTAAAAGAAAGGTGTATGAATAGAACGCCACCATTTACTCTGAGACGCGGATTCTGAGCTTGGCTGCTGACTTTGGGACACTTTCAGTTAGTTGTTCTCCCCTAGGCTAAAGACACTAACTCTTATTTCATTAGATTATATTCTAATCTCTTTCTTCCTATCCTCTACCCACCCTCGTTTCTGCCCACTGCCCCCCCACAACACTTGTCCTAAGAACTTGGCTACCTTCTCAAGGTACTAATTAACTGTTTCCACAGTCATACTAAGGCACAACCCAGTTAAGGCATAAGTTATTTTACCACTAAGAAGGAAAAGACACAATAAAGGTTGAGCAATATAATTTTCTCCCCCTACGTCCTGTGCAGAAGCATCTACATTGCCCACCAAAGCAGGAGTTTCACAGCAAAGTTGAACTGAGACTGTGTATTCAGGCTTCCAAACTGAATTTTGATATAATATGAAAGAAAGACACATACCGTTGCCTTACCATGACCACTATCACCATCACTGGGGCAGGAACACAGCTGAGGTGGTGAAGGGCTTCAGGTACGGATGCAATGCCGTGTCAAGTGTTGGGGCAGCGTTAGGGAACCGAGGAGGAGGACCTCCTGGAAAGCAGTGGGTTCAGCCTCCAGTGATGGCCAACAATCTTTATGGAATGTCACCGGGACCACACTACTACAACTCAGGAGGGAGGAAGGCCTTCTACTTATAGGTATTTCAGTTATCAGGGTGAAAGCAAGATGCTGCTGACTTGCCCAGTTGGACACTCCTGAATCGCTGCTTTCTGCTTTTTGTTTGCTATGAATGTGGTTTCTCCGGCATTTTCTGCCTTGGGGTTCGCATGCAAAGTCTTCCTCTATCCCTTTGCTGGGAATTATTACATTTCAAGTAGGTTTACTCTCCACTACTCATAGTTGGGATGTTTTAAAATGCATTTTATAGAGCACACACCATGACCAAGTTGGTGTCATCCCAGGGATGCAAACCTGGTTTAACATACATAAATCAATTAATGTAATATGCCATATTAACAAAAACAAGAACGAAAATCACATGACTTTCTCAACAAATGCAAAAGAATCTTTGACAAAATACAACATCCCTTCCTGATCAAACTTCTTGAGGAAAACAGGTGTAGAAGGATCTTACCTCCAGCTGATAAAGGCAAGTTATGGCAATCCTATAGCCAGCATCATTCTAAATGAGGGGAAATTGAGCTTTTCCCCTTCAGTCAGAAACAAGACAAGATAGCCACTCTCACCATTTCTTTTAAACACAGCTTAGCAATCAGGAAAGAGAATGGAATAAAGGTAATGTGCATAGGAAAGGATGAAGGTCAAGCTATTCTCATTTGCAGATGACAATATTCTTTACACAGAGGACCCCTAAAACTCCACCAGAAGACTCTTAAAACTTAAAAACAAATCCAGCCAAGATGCATGTTTTATATAAATCAATATACAAAACTTAAATAACATTCCTCTATAGCAATATTGAAAACAAAAAAACAATTCACATTTGCCTCAAAACAAAATTAAATGCCTAGGAATCAATGTAACAAAGGATGTGAAGCACCTCTGTATTGGAAACTATAGTACTCTGAAAAAGAAATTGAAGAGAATTTTAGAAAATGGAAAGACATCCGCTGTTTCTGAATAGGCAGAACCAACATTGGCAAGATGGCCATACTACCTAAACTGATACATAGATTCAATCGATCCTGAGCAACATACCAACAGCATTTTTCACAGAACTAGACAAATGATCCAAAAAAATTATATGCAGCCACAAAAGATCCATAATAGCCAAAACAATCCTAAGCAACAAAACAAAAAGCAGAAGGTGTCTCAATCAAGAAGGCATCAAATTGTATTAAACGCAACAGTGATTTAAAAAAACAACCACTCATGGTATTGGCACAAAAAGAGACAAATGGATCAAAATCGAGAATACAGAGGCATCCCCGACCACCTTTAGCCATCTGATCTTCAACAATGGGACCAAAAACATACACTGGACTAAAGATAGTCTATTTACCAAATGATGCTGGGAAAACTGGCTAGCTTCATCTTTCACCATGTACCAAAACCAAATCAAAATGGGTCAAAGACTTAGACATTAAAATGGAAAAACTGAACTTGCTGGAAGAAAAAATAAAACAGGTGAAACCCTTAAAGACACAGCTATAGGCAAGGACTTTCTCAATAAAACATTCACAGCACATGAGATAACACTAAGAATTAACAAATAAGATTGCATCAAAAAATCTTTTGCACATCAAAGGAAATAATCAACAGAGTGAAGAGAGCACCTACAAAATGGGAAAAAATATTGCCAGCTACCTCCTCAGACAGAAGGCTATTATCAAGAATACATTTTAAACAAACTGAAAAAAAGTAGAAGTGCCAAAATAAAGGGCCCAAAAAATGGGAATCTGAAAGGAATACATATTTCTCAGAAGGAGAAGTTTGAATGGCCAATAAATACATGAAAAAATGTCAGCAGCTTAGCCCTCAGAAAAACGCAAATAAAAACAACACTGAGGTTCCATCTACCTCCAGTGAGAATGGCTGGTGTTAAGAACTCAATAAACAAATCCTGGCAAAGTTGCTGGGAAAAGGAACCCTCTACATTGCTGCTGAGACTGTAAACTGGTACAATCACTATGGAAAGCAGTATGGCTATTCCTCAAAAAACTGAAAATAGATATTCTATTTGACCCAGCTATATCTCTTCTGGGCAGCTTCTCAAAAAAGTTCCAGTCATACAAGAATGATACAAGAATACCCATTTTTATAGCAGTACAATTTATAATAGACAAATCTTGGAAGAAGCCAGTATGTCCAACAACAGAGGAATGAATAAAGAAGATGCGGTACACTTACACAACGAAGGACACTCTGACATAAAGAAAGACAAATTTGAGTCATCTGTAGGAAAATGGACTCACCTTGAGACCATTATACTTAGCGAAATGAATGAGACACAGAAGATTAAGTATATGTTTTTTCTAACATAAGAAAACCAAACCATTAAAAAAAAACAAAATAGAGTTGGAAGAAAGTAAAATGACAGACTGTGGTGAAGGAAAGGGGGTGGGGAGGAAGAGAGGATTGAGGGAGTAAGAAGGGGAAAGAGATGTGACATGCAAACAATAAAACACTTTAAATAAAAATAAAATAAAATTATTTTTGACAATTTTTGTCCTTGAATTGGTATGTTAAGCTATTCATATTAGCTGAATTAATATCACCATGGATGTGAGTTTTCCATTCATTGCATTTGTTTGTTTTCTCAATCTACCCTGTTTTAAATGAGCAGTTTATGTTATTTCATTGTATTTACTCTCTTACCACGGTGAGCATACTTTGTTTTTAAAACCTTTCAATTATTGCCGCAGAGTTCTCAGTGTACACTTAATTAATCTACATGTAGTGTCAAGTTATCCCACATCATTGTATAGGTAACAATGTAATCCTAATGCCTCCCCTTGTCCCTTATGATACTGCTGACATTCATTCCATTTACCCACATTCTTTATTGTCGATACATCGTCGCTACTAAACTTACCTTTTATATCAGTTAAAATAGAACCACATACATTTACCATTTAACCCATTGAATGATAATTAAAATTTACCATTTGTTCCTTTCTCTGTTTACATAGATCCACATTTCTGATTTATATCATTCTCCTACTTTGCTCTGTGTTTGGTTTTTTGAAGCTTGAATATGTGTAGCGGTGAGTGTTGTACATATGCATATGTGTGTGCATATAGAAATGCATACATATGTATATAAATGCATGTACATCTCCCAGAGGAAACTCAGGCAAAACTCTTCTTCTCTTAGCTGGAGAGTGGAATCTTGCTATGTGGAAGACGATGAGTTAATTTCACAATGATTCTCTTCTAATTCTGCCAGACACACAAGAAGTTTCTTCATGGATATTCAAGAACTTGGGAGATTTCCTGGTGGCAAAACTGATGAACATGTGTCTCCTGCCCAAGACTGTGGCATCCAGGAGCTCCCACTCTCAGGCCAGCCCATTCAGCCTCTGATGATGGATCGAACTACAATGTGATTCTCCCTTCTAACCTATGGCCTGAAGCCTCCACGATAGCTGTGACGCTCTGAAGTCACTTGTCTCTCCAGATTTTGGAGTGGTAGTTTGCTTTAATGAGCTCAAGAAGAGTTCATCTTGTTTCAATTTTGTTGTTGTAAAGATAAGAAGTCCCACTTTTTCCATATATCCATTTGCACTGTTGGGTTGGGTATCCTCAGCATCATGAGCAGATATGGTGATGGTCCCAGGATTTGGGTGGGCCTAATTACAGGCAGGGTTCAGCCTTATTCTACTAACATTTATTCTATGGACCATTTTCTCACCTCTAATTTCATCTTTCAACATTAAAGCAACCCCAGAGGTGAGTCATATGTTGTTAATGTTATAGTGAGATCTAATGCAAACTTTGCTAAACATTACACAAAGTGTTAAGGGATAATATAATTTTAAGCGCTATAGATAAGTAGCTAATTACAAACCTCATTGAACAAGCAGGCATTTCTTAAACAGCTCCAGAGAAAATTTGATATATCATATTTTATGAATTCGGGAAGTATTTGTTAACATCATTTCCCAAACTTGTCAGATCACAGGTTATTTTGTTTTTCTCATGCAGTACCTGGTGGATCTCATGCTTTATAAAATATATTTTGGGAATGGTTAGTATAATAATGTTATTATTACTATCATTTATCAGGCTCTCAGGCAACCTCTTCCCCACATTAAAATCAATAGTTCTCTGAATTAATATGAAATTTCAAATAAATAAAGATGGTTAAAGAACTTGAATAATGCATCTGGTCTAACCTATTGTGTAAGAGGATGTGTGTAGGAGTGTGTCTAAATGCGAGTTCCATCATCACCACTAAATGCCATTCCACGCTTCGTAAAATTCACAAAGAACATTCCTGGGGCCTCCCAAACACAGCCCAGGAACCAATTCTCTTATAAGAAAAGTATAGGGCCAGGCCCTGAAGCATTTAATCTGTATGAACAAGTATTTGCAAGTCCATCATTTGAGATGAATTACTTGACTTTAATTGGCTAGTAAGTCATTTTGATTGCGTGCTGGAGTCACAGTTAAGCCCTGTTGGACTGTCATGAGTTTCCCACCCTAAATGTCAACATTGTGGGTGAGCTGTTATGGAGAATACCAAGCAAGCACTGCAATATGACCTCTGGTTCTGTGTGGCTGGAGTTGTTCAGTGCTGGATTTAATACAATATTCAGGAGCATGTTGATTCAGAGCAATATGCATGATTACATGGTTTAATTACAAGTTGTAGAAGAAGCAGTGAACTTTCCAGTCCTGTCGTGGATGTGGCATGAGCCATCGGGGGGGGGGGTAGGCAAGTCTGGGGGAGCATGGCAACCACAGTGGTCTTTTTGTAATTATTCAAGTGCATTCAATAATTCTAAAAACCAGGCAGATAATGCCTCAGATCTCAATGGCCATCTACTGCTTAAAGCAGATTAGGTAAGATCCAAGTCACTTGAAAATGTTGAGGATACATCATCATGAACAAGTCCCTCATTTTTAAACCAGTTTGGGAAAGCAACTCCACATTGAAAATTAAAAACCTATTATTCTTGACTGTCAATCCATTAGCTCAAAAATGTTGCAGCTTAATAATATCATAACCATTCTACATGGCATAAAAAATGAGAGCATCTCTGGGTACTTCCCAAATGGGTTAAAGACATCACGTGACAGCGGCACACACATACCCATATGTATGGCAGCACAACTCGAAATAGCTAAATCCTGGAAGCAGTAACTATGTCCATTGGCAGGTGAACATAGTGAGAAAATGTGGTAAATATGCACACAATGGAGTATCACTCTGCCATAAAGAAAGATAAATTTAAATCTTTTATAGAAAATAGACGCACCTTGAGAGCAACAGACTTGCAAATGAACCAGAAGGATGAATTTAGAAATCATTTACTAACATAAGAAACCCAAAGTATAAATAAGTAAAAGAACAAATAAAAGAATGATAGCAGGAAACATGGAGAAAGATAGAGGGAAAGAGGATGCCAGGGATGGGGAGGGCAGGATGGTGGGAAGGGGGAAACGAGGCAAAGATGATGAAAATGTGATCTGCGTACACACCAATTCCTCAAGTTGAATGTAAGTATGTATCACAAATGCATTCTAATAAAAAGGAGAATTTGGTTAAAAAAATGAGAGTTATACAAATCCCACCATTTGCAAGACAGTTTACATTTTTAAAAACTATTTCTAGTTAAGTATGGTTGCACACTCCTGTAATTTAGCACTCTGAGAGGCTGAGGCAGGAGGATCACAGTTTTAAGATCAGCCTAGACAACTTAGATACTTAGAAATATCCTGTCTTAAAAAGAGAGACAGAGAGGAGGGCGGGGGGGGACTGGGTTGTAGTTCAGTGTAAAGGTGCATTCTATCTTTGGTACCACAGGGGAGAAAAAAAAAACTATTCTGATGTTCATTATGATGTTTGGTCAAAATAAGAAAAAGCCACACAACAAAAGACATATCATTTCCCCAGTTTTGCAACCAACACAGCAAAGCAGGAATATAAAGTGATTTGCAGTACTCAAGTCAGGGCTCCAAATCAAGCCTTCTGGAGCCAAGTCCATAGTGGGGTGCCCAAAAGCTGGAGGACGGGAACCAAGGCTGTGGAAACATCCATGCTGCCAAAAGCTGGATTGTTTTCCTCTGTAGTATATGTAGCCAGATGCCCAGGAATGCAATGAGATGGCTTGGCATGTTTTATTGAAAGTTATCTAAGGGTCGGACAGGGCCTGACTGCACAGGAAGGAAATGTACCAAGAAGGAAGCCCTTGCCGGCACAGCCCACATCTCCATCATTTCCACTGGCAAGGTCCTGGTAATTGAAGTGCCAGGTGTGTGTGGAGCCTGAATGGCTGGTGGTAAGTGACTCAGTTGTCCCTGTGGCTTTATATTTCATTGTGATCACACATAAAACCACCAGACACCAATATTCTCTTTTCCAAAACCCAAGTTACCTCCAAAATAGTATCCTCTGGGTCCTTGGCTGTTGCTCTGTAAATGACGGTGCCCGGAGCAGTGTCTTCTAGGATATAAATCTCAGTCACTGCCAGAAAACATGCAGTAGATGTGGCTGAGTTTCATCACTACTCAACCCAAAAGCTCCTCACCCAATCATATATGTTGATAGAATTCAAGGCATTATAGTTGCTCAGTGCAAATGTTTCTATAAAGTGATGTACAAGTAAGTCAACAATTAATAATAATAGGGATGTCATTTTTAAAATTTCTATGTTGGCATTGAGGAAAGAGATTTATAGACTTAAAGTAATGACAGTACTGAGCATTTTTGAGTGCTTACTAATTCCCAAACCCTTGTCATCATTAGTGCTGGTGACTTTATTATTTTCTTTTTATTGATATTTACTAAGAATAAAAATAGGCCAAGGCTATACTGCTCACACATTAATATGGTCAGACGGTTTTACTCTCATTTGCCTTCTCCTTAAGTTTGCCATGTTTGCAGATATTTTGGGGGACAAAGGGTACAGAGTGTTCAACCCAGGACCTCACACGTACTAAGCACATGCGCTACCACTGAGCCACGTCCACAGCTCCCACTTATTGCAAGACAGCAGAGCCAGTCTACATGGCACAGGTCTGCGATCTCAGTACTTTGGGAGCCTGAGCAGGAGCATCACAAGTTCACACTCAACCTGGGCAACTTAGTAACTTAAGGAGACTCTGTCTCAAAATAGAAAAATAAAACAAAAAATCAACTGGGGATTTATCTCATTTTGAAGATGCTAGATTCAATCCATAATATGGAAGGAAAGAAAAAAAAAAGACAATGGAAACATCAAGCTTGCAAACTTGCTGGTCAAACTACCTTCAAGAGACTGGAAGCACTGTGCAGAATAAGAGCCATGGGTTTCAGAGGGCGAGAGCCATACCTGCTTCTGCCACTTGGCCAATGAAGCAGTACATCTGGCTAGCAAGGGGGTTCGTGGAATTGTGTAGACTATAGTCACAACACTGGCATGGACATCCAACACGCGAGTGTCCACAGCACTGTGGCGCCAGTTGCAATTTTGGAAGTCAGAAGAGAACTCTATGACCTTGGACTTGCCTAAGTGTTTTTCATCTTCTTGGAGAAAAAAGGGAAATTAACATTTATTGAAACCCTATTGTATGCCTCACACCATGCTTGGTACTTAGAAAACTATGCTAAGGAGAGGTTATCATCAATGCAGGGTTAATATCTCAGCTTAATCATTGAAGAAACTGAGACTCATGGGGTCAAGGAATTCAGCCTGGTTGGTGCCACCTCAAAGTCTTACCTCTTTATGTTTATAACAGACCACATGGATCATCACATGTGGTATTAATTATTTGATTACATGGAAACAGAGATGAGAAAGTCAATAGTGAGTGAAAGACAAACATGCATGTTGAAAAATAGAGAAAACAAGAAAGAACAAAAAGATAGGGTCTCCAGCCTCCTGATGCTTCTAGTTTTATGATATAGTCTGCCGAGTAGTCACACAAATGAGAGAAAAATTTTAGTATAATATAATCAAATAAATGAATAATCTTGTTACATCTTCTGTCTGTAACAGGAATTGGTGTAGAACCTTCTTTCAGTGCCATGGACATTAAGTACAGCAATCCACCTAACATCCTTAAGACAGTGCCCAGTGCCTCGTCAGGGCCCAGGGCCAACTGTTTATCACTGTTGTTGTCATTAGTGTTCTCCTTCTA
This sequence comes from Ctenodactylus gundi, assembly GCA_004027205.1. Classification (NCBI taxonomy): domain Eukaryota; kingdom Metazoa; phylum Chordata; class Mammalia; order Rodentia; family Ctenodactylidae; genus Ctenodactylus; species Ctenodactylus gundi. The sequence goes on along the minus strand of PVKB01003316.1, from coordinate 111,774 downwards.
GCCATGACAGCACATAGGACATGGGGTCTGGCCTGCATCTGTGCCCCCTGCCGCCTTCCACCCACGAGAGCACCCTTGGTACCTTGGTCTCCCTGAGCAAGGGATCCGATGAAGGTGGGCGGCTCGTTCACATCTGCCACCTGGATTAAGATGGTCTGTGAAGCTGTGGCCCCTCTGTTGTCCTGGGCGTAGATTACCAGCGAATAGAGTGCCACCATCTCAAAGTTCAGCTTGGGCACGCCAGTGGTGAGTAACTAAAACCAAGCGCACGAAATGGAGCAAACGACTGGCTTTGTTAAAAAAAGCATTTTGTCTTGCTTTATGTTTGAGATGGGGTCTCAAACATAAAGTGCCGCCCAGACTGGCTGGCTTCCAACTCCTGAACACAAACAAGCCTCCTGCCTCGGCCTCTCATTGGTAGAACAAGAGGCAGACGTGATCATACCTGGCTTCAGTCACCATTCTTTTAGTGGGTTTTTGTTTTGTTTTTCAGTCACCATCTTTTTAAAAGGCAAAAAAAAAAAAAAAAAAAATCTTGTCTTTAAGATATGAGAGCAGAGTGCTCTATTTTATTAAGTACACCAAGGAGCAAAGAGTTCGCTCATGACCTGTCAAATGGTCCCTCCTCATCCTTCCACCTCTGGTGACCTCCCAGATGGTTCCCCCTTCATCCTTCCCACTTCTCTATGATTCTTTCTAATTACAGAACTGACCATTGACACATCAAGTTTCTTCCAGACTCATTGTTCCTGGATTATCATGACCACTTGCAAACATCCAACACTATCCTTGCTATTGTAAAGTAGGTCCTGTGGTTGGATGCAGTTGGCAGGTGTGGAAACTGAGAATTGCTGGGTGTCCAACAGCTTGGCCATACTTTGAAAGAGAGTCAGTGGACCTGGACTACGCATGACATTCATTCCTAACCAGGTGTCTGAGCTGTGGAGCCCCAAAGGTGACAAGGCAGGAAACGACTCCCTTTTGTCTGTTCCCTGTTCAGTTATGCACATGGCCTGTCCTCAGTTTCCTTCACGGTTTCTTCATGGCTTTTGAACTGCTCTGCTCACCATGGTCCTGTGAAGCTGAGCATCAGGAGGACAGGGCTTCCACTACGCAGCGCTTCCAAGACGCACTGTGGCCCTTCGGGTCTCGGGCTTGGTTTTCTTTATCCTTATGTGAAAACCTTAAAAGTTCTTTCACTAATATCCTTTCCACATCCTCCATGACATGAGCAGGCTAGGAAATGCTTCTTTCTAAACATTTCCTACTGGTAAAATAATAGAAAACAAAGATTTTATTGAGTAGCAATGCCTGTTGGAAGGGTCTGGATACTTGTCTTTGAACATCCTCTGTCAAATTACGAACCCCTTGTTTAAATGATAATTTCTAAAGCTATACTAATAACCTATGTTACTAAGCAATTACTGTGTGTGTTGCAAGCTTTTAATATTAATTACATTACTTAAAAGCCTAGAAAGATCGTCCGATGAGGAACCAGCAGGATACAAATCCAGACTTTAATACCAAAAACCATGCTGTTAATAAACTTGCCCGTGTGGCTGCCTTCTCTCTGACTCTCAGAAAAAAAGAGTCACAGCACCCCCTCCCTGGGCTCGTACTAACAAGAGCTAACACTCAGTGACTCCTCAGGTACCGACAGGTGCTGCTGTCAGCAATTCATCTAATCAACACACCAATTCTGTGAGGAGGTACTAATATTATTCTCAACTCCCATCTGAGGAAACAAAAGTTTAGAGTCTCTACCCTAGCTAGAAAGTTCACACTGAAGTACAACCTGGGCTAGGAAGGCTCTAGCCAGTCAGCTCCCAGACTTATGGCACTGACCAGCACTATTGCTAACAAATATATCCACGGTGGTGTCACAGTTCCATGGAAAATCGGCAGAATGTTGACACGTGGCAGCCATTCTCCGCTGCTCACTTACCACGTTCTCTCTTCTATTCACCCCATAAAGTAAATGCTATCACCATCTGCCATTGCTGTGGCAGAAGAATCTGAGGCTTAGAAGTGAGTTATCTGTCCTAAGATAACATAGATACTGCATAACAGAGTTGGGATGTAAAGTCAGTTCTTCCTGACCCTCAAATGTCCCTCTTTTGTCCATCTTAACAATCTCTGATAAATTCATTTACTACCATAGCCCGATTTTAAGATGTACAAGCTGTCCCCCCTTCTAAGTTCCACTGGACTCAGCAGGCTTGTCCTCAGGGAGTTCTCTTGCAGAAGCACAGCCCAGGGCTCAGACTTCATTTTTGGTAGATGCTTCTTTCCCAAATAGACAGAACTGGGGTTCATCTTCCTCCCTAGCACTTTACAGAGTATCAGGGTCCACACCAGCTTTTGACAAATCACTGAAAACTCTTCTTTATTCTTACCCTGGAAGAAGTCAGGAAGGTGGTTTGCTAAGTCCTCTGTGATGGACACCTCCCCTGCAGGGAGCAGGAAGTGTGCACATGAAGGGTGATTTCCCATCCTGCCTGTGCAGCCCTGCTCACACAGCTCAGCGACAGGCAGCAGTCTGGAGATTACATAAGTGGCACATGCTATGCGTCTCCTCTATTGACATAATCAGCTCACTTTGGGTTTTGTCACGGCTTGCTATGGTTTCTCTGGGAGATCAGTGTGGTGTGGTCTTTGTTTGCCTGTCCTGTCCCCCCTTTTAAGCTTAATCAGCTTCTTGCAAACCAAACAAGCACACCTGTGGCAAGGAAGTTTGACAACCAACAATGAGATTCCAGGCCCCCAGTAGAACAGCATGTGCCCTCTTCCGACTGAAATGTGGAAATAGATACTAACGTATTTCATTCAGCCTTTGTCTGTAGGCATATTTCCCTGCTGTGAACCTCCTTCATAATTGAACTGCTGCTAAAGCTGCCTAGAGCTGGTCTGTGACATAGCTTTAATAATGTAGCTACATCTGTCCTATTGTTTTAAGTACCTATACTCTGGGTGCAATAATATTGAATAACTAAATTTTAAACATGTGTCCTAGAACTTCCCCCAACTGCAAATAGAGTACGCTCCTCAGCCCTGTGGCTAGGACTTGCCACTCGCTTCAGCCCATGGGATGTGAGCAGGCACGCACCTGTGGGTTGAGCTTATCCTTTTACTCCCCTTCCCCTTTGCCCAGAGAAGAATATTCTTATCCCTTCTCATACCTGGTGTCCCAAGAAGCATGGTGACTCAAGAGAAAGATCTGAACTCAGGCTGGAGGGATAGCACAGCATTTAGATCACTTCCCTTGCAAGCACCAGACCCTGAGTTCGATTCCCCAGTACCACATAAATAAGGCATAATGCTGCATGCCTCTAATCGCAGCACTTTGGAGGCTGAGGTGGGAGGATTGTGGTGATCTTTAGGCCAGCCTGGGCTCCATAGTGAGTTCAGGATCAGCCTAGACAATAGGGCAAAACCCTGACTCAATAAATAAATAAATAAATAAATAAATAAATAAATTAAAAAAAACCTCTGAAGTCCCCCTCAGCCCAGGCCCCATCCTGGCTGGATGAACTAACCTGCGTGCTGCTCCTGGGTGCATCCTCTCGTGGAACAAGCAGCGTAAGCTCTGCGCTCACATTGGCTGCTTTGCTCTCTGGTCCCAAGCGGGCAATTCACAGGGGCAATGCCGAGGGACCAGGGGAATGCAGGATTGGCAGTGGGTTTGTGTTCTATTTGAAGAATCCTGAGATCCCAGATTTCTTACAATGAGAGCTAAGCTCGCCAGAAGCTGGCCCCAGTAGAAGCAATTAGCTCCCCTCACAGCGCCTGGCACTTTGGTAACTCTGTCCCTTCTTCTCCCCACACTGCTCCCTCTCTTTGGAGTGTTCCCTGTTTCTTCATCTGCCTGATTCCTACCCATTATGCAGACTGGTTTCCACATAGCTTTTCCTCACTAGATCTCGGATCACATGTCCCCTATAAGCGATCTCAAAGACTTGTGGATCTGTGATTCCTAACTCATCATATTTAAAATTGTGTGAGTGTGTGTGTGTGTGTGTGTGTGTGTGTGTGTGTGTGTTCACTTGATTAGTAGGTATCCCTATAAATGTGAGGAAAAGGCATGGCCTTGGGCCTAACTTGGTAGATCCTCAATACGTATCTGTAAATAAGTAGATCTTGGGGTTCCCAGGGATTTTGAGAGTATTTGACAATTTTATACGTTATAGGGTTCCATTGAGTGGATGCTAAGTTAGTCACACACAGTAGAAGGTGAGAGTGGAGGCTGATAGTTTCATTTCAGAGTGCTGGGGGTACCAAGTAGTAGTACTGTTTGTCTGAATACTTACATCCCACTGATGTGCAGATCTTCGAGACAGCATGAATGGATGGACCACAGGATTTGAATTAAGAACAACAGGCTCTCCGACCAGAAAAGTGTGAGGAGAGAGTGACACGGTGATCGTGGCAGCCCGTGTGTGTTCAGAGGCATTTTCCGGAAGAGGGCCCACATTCTCAACGGCAAAATTGAGAAAAGCCAGCACATCTTTGAGGAAACACAAACTTTGTGTTTTTATGTGGATTTCTGCAAGGTTTTCCCACCTCCTTCATATTTTTTACCACAGAGGAAAATTACAACAAATGTTTAGCTCATTTTGTGCTGGAAGTCTTAAAAAATCAGGCAGGTTGACTAGGTAAGGTCAAGGTCATCAAAGATCTGAGAACTCACCTTACTTGCAAACTAACCCACCGAGGCAGTTGGCAAAAGTTACCCTGCCACAAGTTTGTCGACTCTGGCAAAAGACACATGACTTCCAGCCAGACAAACGACTTTGGTGTGGATGGTACAGCAACCAATATGAGCTTCATGTTTGCATCTGTCCCCCTTGTTCCTCAAGCCCCGTGAGGGCAATCCAGGGGACCCAGCCTTTCCATATTCCTCTACATGCCCTCTGATAATATCTCCTCTGCCTGGGGAGCAGCTTGGCCTGCAGAGTGTCAATCTGTCAATGCCCCTAAGAGGACGAGTCTCACCTAGTGGCCTCCTTTAATTATCTTGATAACTCTGGGTATGTTTCCCCATTGGACTCCTGGGTTCCATTCATCACCTCACTCATTTATCCCTCCTACCTGTGTTTCCTGGAACCTTTTCACAATGAAATGACTCCTAATCCCTTCTCTGGGGGCTTCTGGGAGAATACATTATCCTTTCTTGCAATAGATAACCACCTCTAAAGAATAATGCCAAGGTCACTCCTAGCAAGAGAGGAGCACCAGGGGACTCATACAGCTGTCAGTTAACTCTGATTCACACTGAAGTTTGGAAAGGCCTCTGATCCCACCCAGCATGGCCTCCGTCACTACTCTGGCCTCCTCTCTCTACACTCCCCTTTTCCAATGCTACATTCCAGTTACTCTCCTTTCCATTAACTAGTCCATGTATATTACTGATAAAGCACCTTTCACTTTCCAAAATTCTTCTCTTCCTTAAGATGCCTCCTTCCAAAAACCTTCCCTGACCTGCCTGCATTGACTCAGATACCATGCTTCCCAGGATTTTTGTATTACCCCACCTTGACAGTTGATACATCATGTTACACTGGACTTTCACTTGCTTGACTCCTAAGAAACCGTAAACTCTAACTGAGAAGTAGGTGCTTTATATCACTGAATAAGAGGGCCTATTACATGCTCATTGAATGAATAACAATATTACAATGACAATTTGTGAGACAGTGTTTCACATGAACATTTTCATTTAATCCTCACACTGCTCCTGGGGTGGGGGCGGTCTTCTCATTTCCATCTGCACAGAGAAAAAAGCTGAGGCAAAAAATGCAACAGCCTTAAAAAAAAAAAAAAAAAACTAACAGCCTCATGTTACAGGGGTAATCAGTGGTACAGCTAGGATTTGAACCCAAAACTACATCCAATTATATATTCTGAAATTATCTGGAAGACTTCAAGGTTCACAGTATATTTCTTTGGGGTAGAAAGTACCAAAAGCAGAAGTCTTCATAATTTTAAAATTGGAGAAAGCCTCCCTCTCATAGTAGCAGCTCTGGGGATGAAGGGAATAGACTTTGGAGTCAATCAGACCTTGACTCAAACCCCACTATTCCTAACCATCTGGCCCCTTGGACAGACAGCTCCCTGTCTCTGAAGCTGGAAGTCAGTGGTCACTTGACATGACGCCTCCTGAAGTAAACCAGCCCCGCCGCCTCCTCCTAGTGGCAGTGACATCCACAGTATGAATGGAAGACCACTTATTTAACCCTCTATTCATGACCACATACACGGCCCCTACAGCAAATCATTGTTTAAAAGCTATGTGGCATGAAGCCAAAGTCAGAAATACTCACCCGGGGTAGCAACGAACATAAAACACACATGGACAAACAGCATGGCTGACTGAAAAGCTCTCGCCTCCTCACAGACACTCTGCCCCAACTCTGCCTTTGCTCACTTCTCAGGAGGTCACTCTCTTGATGAAGACTCTGCTCAGGAGAGCCCTCCTGTCTCCAGGCATCGTGTACATATATACCCATGACACAGCTCCTGCTGAGGAATCTGTAAAACGACACCTTCCCTCTAACGGGCCAGAGGGCCAGGAAGATTTGCTTAAACCAGGTGAATTAATTCATAGTCCCTAAATGCAAAATTTGTTCAAATCCTGGTACATCTGAAGTGGCCAGAATTAGTGGGAGCTCTTTAGAAAACAGTCAGCTTGTGGGAAATGAATTTTCAAAAGAATTCCATTTCAGAAGGACTCAAAGACTCGGAAATGCATTACCCTGCCCTACTGTACATATTTATCACAGCTGGGCTTAGATCAAGACCCAGAATCTCAGTTTACCAAGTTTACAGAGGGCTTACAAGTTGCTAGGTAAGTAGGCAACAGATGAGCGATTAAGATGCAAAACCACCAAGTAGTTGGCCAAGAGCCAGTTTAAAGTGAGTTAGTAAGTTTAAATTAAGCTTTATGAGCCCAAAGGGAAAGATCAGGCTGCATGGAGAGTTACACTAATATAAAAGTGCCTCTGGTGATGTGTGTGATAACTGTGGTCTGCAGATAGCATTTTTGTATGTACAAAGTTTCTTAAAATGTTTACATTCAATAGCATTCAATTGGCCTGGTACTCTACGCTGCGCCCGAGTCTCCACTCCTCCGTTACACCGCACTGCCTCTCACTTTTCTGTTTTCAGATCCTGTGGGGATTCTTGTTTGCAATCTCTGATTGAGAGATTTCAATCGACTTCTCTCTCTCTCTCTCTCTCTCTCTCTCTCTCTCTCTCTCTCTTATTATTTTTTTTTGAGACAGGGTCTTGCTCTGTAGTCTAGGCTGGCCTTGGACTCATGACAATCCTCCTGCATCAGCCTCCCGAGTGGTGGGATTACAGGCGTGTGCCACCATGCCCAGTTTATGTGGTGCTGGGGAATCAAACTCAGGTACTTAGCACTTGATTTAGCGCTTGCTAAGCAAGCACTTTAACTGCTGAGCCGTTCCTCCAGCCCCTGGATTGCTCTCTTGACAGAAGTCAACTGTTGTCATGGTTACCAAGATAGGGTTATGCAATCTTAGATGTGCTCAATAGAAAGATAATGGTGAGGACAGGAGAATTGTGTTGGGATCACATTTTGGCCTATTCAAGCTGGATTTTTGGCATTCGAGAGGGACATTTGAAATGGTGGGGGATGATCACAAGGAATGGCTTTGGGCCATTTCCCCTGAGGAATGGCTGAAAAGGGCAGTAGACTTCTGGTGGACCTTGGATTGGTGCCTTGCTCTGGCTTTGCCAGGCATGGATCTTTAAATAAATGGCTGTGACCTCACCCCTGGACTTTGTGACCCCTAGCTGCCCCAGCCTCTGTCTCCCTCAAGCTGTGCTGGGAGTTGCTCCTTAGGTAAAGGGTCCTGACCTCACCCCTGGGCTTCATGACCATCCTCCCCACCACTACCCCCACCCCCACCCCGCTGCCCTGCCTCTGTCTCCCTTCATTGGTCCATTCCTTCCAAGGTGACAGGGACTCCACATTTCTCATTCACTGTAGCTCACCATCACCTCTCCAGCCTGGACCAGTTATCTGCTTAAGGACTTTGTAATAACCACGTTTTTTTTCTGTTGAATATATTTTCCAAGCTGCCTTTTTTATTCTTACTTTTTTTCTGTACTGGGGGTCGAGCCCAGGGCCTTTACACTGAGATATATCACCAACCCTCATTCCCCCGCCCACCTACCCATCCTCCCCCTCCTTTTTTTTTTTTTTTAATTTTGACACAGGGTTTCTCTGAGTCACTAGATTGCCCAAGCTGGCCTTGAACTTGTGATCCTCCTGCCTCAGCCTCACAGAGTGCTGGGATGACAACCTATATCACTAGGCCAGGCTCAAGCAATCTTTTCAAAACATCAGCATAGTGCCTTCCCTTGTCCCCTGTGTCCCTCTCACACTGGTCTCCTTCTTGTCCTCAAACAAAGTCTGTATCAGGCCACCACTGGTTCCTTGCACATGGTTTTATACTTTGGAGTACCTCTGAAAGGTTGGCACACTTGACCTCCTTTTCCACACTAAATATCTCACCCCAAGGCCACCTCTTAAAAAGGCCTTTCTTGGTCACCAGGTACAGTATTTACTCTGGCTGCTCTACCCTGTCTGCCAAGCATTTTTTTAGAGCATTCTTTATCAATGCCCAAAACAATCTTGCCTATTGTAAACATGGTTAGTGTCTGGGTCCTCTATCCTGATTTTAGTCATTTTCTCCTTGCAGAATCCCATCAACAAGAATAAATATGTATAGACCCCCCAAAAAAATGAACCCTCCTCAATAACTTCTCATTGCTCTGACAATCAACACCAAAATCTTTCATTTGATCCACAGGACACAACAGGGTTGGCCCTGCTTCTCTCTCCAGCTTATGATACATATTCATCTCTTGCTCCTCCCATCCCAGCTCTCTGAAACATTTTCAAAGACCTCGTCTACCTCAGGGCTTTGATACCTGCTGTTCTTTCTTCCTGGAACACACAGATCTTTACACAATTGACTCCATTTATGAGTTGAACTCTCGGACCCCACAGCCTCAGCATGGTCATGACCTCACCATGATCATGACCTTGCATGATCTCGATACCAACAACTGTGTGAAAAAAAAAAAAAAGAAAGAAATGCTGGCCTGTATTTAAAGAATAGTCTCATTTATACATTCATACACTCATTCGTTCATCTGAACATTTAGGGATTTGAACAGATGAGGAAAAGTAGACCACAGAGGAGCACAAAGACCACTGATCAAAACATATCAGGTATGTGTAGTGCAGTGGCTCTCAAAATATGGGGCAGAGGATCATCTTCAAATCCTGAGCTTCCTTTCTTGTCAAAGCAGAAGTTCTCTCTCACTTGAACCTCACCACAAAGCTATGAATTGGGCACTGTGAATATTTTCTCTTTAGAAATGTGGGCCACAGACACACCCACTAACCTAGGTTGGAACAAGAACCAGTATAATCCCTAAGCCCACTCCCTTAATCCTTCCACGTTACACACTTTGTTCTTGGATTTCAGTGCCAGGGTCAACCCAGGATCTCACGTGAAGCTGCTGTCTGCCTCTGAGCTACTCCACCAGCTGTTTAGTCTTTTTTAATGCTCTTTTCCCCCAGAATTGGAACATATAAAATCCTCACTACCCAAAGTGTGGTCAGTAGACCTGCGTCCTTTGTGTCACTCTGGACTTTGCTAGGTTTGTGAAGTTTGGGATCTCATCATAAATGTTCTGTATGAAAATCTGCATTTTAACAAGATTCCCAGATAACTCCTGTGCACACTAAAGTTTGAGAAGCGTGATCCAGGTTACTGATGAATACAAACGCAGAAAACAGAGTGATTCTTACTTCTCCCAACCCAGAGTCGGCTTTCTTCAACTCCTTGTTAGTCAGGCTGAGATCCACGGGGCCGGGAATAAAGCCTAGTGTCTGCTGCCACCTTGTGGTGAATTTCTGCTAAGCAGAATTTGTGAAAAATGTGGAATTTGTGGGCCACAGCCTCGTGCTTTAAGCTATGATTACCAATCTCTAAGTTATGACTAAATAGCCCTTAATGTACATGATGTGACATCCAAATAACAAGAAGTCTCTGTACGTGTCCCTCAGGACAGAGAGAACGCTTGCCAGCTCAATTTCGAGAGATCTGACGGGAGCCCGCCCATTCTCTGCCCATCAGCAGATGCTTGGTCTTTCCATAAGTTCTTTCCCCTTTGGAATTCAAACAGGCACATCTGAGAGTGGCTGTGATTAGCATGTGACTCTTCTATGGCAGTGGTTGCCAGATCCGATCACCACTTCTGCAGTTGCCTTGCCCGAGAATGTTCTGCCAAGAGCCATGGAATTTGCCACCCTTCTGTCAAATGCATCACTGGCAACCTCTCTGCCACTGTCAACAGAACCAGGCCCACAGACGATGTCTCTAAACCTGGAAGGGAATACAGAGGAGCTTTGGGTACTTTTCTACATGCTTTACCCCAAACATTGCACGATGCGACAGTACTCTCAGTCCCTGGGTGGCTTTGGAAGATTATGAGCTCAGAGCTACAGCAATCCAGAGCCGCTACCACCACGGAAGCAACGGAGCACCCTCAGCTCTGTCTTACTGACCCTCGGAAGGTTGCCCGTGGGAAAGTCAGCCAGCACCGAAGACTGCAGCAACTCCCAAAGAAACACGCCATGTTCAAAAAGAAGGGAATTGAAAGGTGGGTAAGGACATTTATTTTCTTTCTCATCAAATGGGAGTTTAGGGGATTTTCATTAAACAAAATACACTATGAGGATTAGAGAAGTTAACATCACCTGTTAAGCTCTGCCTGTAAGTCTGGCCTGGTGGCATAGTAGGCCTTGAATTCCAGCACACCGGGAGCCTAAGGCAGAAGGGTTTCAAATTCAGGCTTAGTCTTGGCAACTTAGCAATGCAGCAAGACAGTTTCTCAAAATCAAAACGAAAAATGGGCTGGGGATATAGTTCAGTGAGAAGGCCCCAGCCTTTCCCAGAGAGGAAGAGGAGGAGGTACTGTATTGAATCAGGAATCCTGATGCCACCATGGAAGCCACATTTTACTATCAGAAATATCTGAATTTTATTAGGAGAAACTTTTACTTTCCATCTATGTTTGACTTTTAACGTGTCATGGGAGAGAGTTAACTAGTACTGATATAGTAGTTGGTATTTTCAGCATCAGAATTTTAGTCTTCTCACTTCCCATGCAAATTCTGTTGTTTGAACACTCATTAAATTCAAAATAAGTTCACAGTCAATGCTTTCTGTTTCCTGTCTCAGGAATTTTAGCTGCCAAAATACGTCCTAAACCTATATCACCAGTGCACGCTCTTTAATGAAGCATCAAAAACACCTTAGACCTTCTATTTCTTGCCAATGACAAAATCCTAAAGCAGGCATTAAATTTTCCAAATATAATACATTTTAATTTGGAAATTCACTAGAGTGATTTACTTCCCACCTTGTTTATACCTCTCTTTTCACAGATCTGTGAGCTACAGCTCAGAGATATAGTGAGGTGCTTTTGTGAAGCCTGAAGCATCAAACATCAAACTTCTGACCTTTCATGACCAGAATGGGAAATGATAGAGATTTCCATTTTCACTAATAAATTGTGGTTTAAGGAAGAAGCAATGCAATCGAATAAATTCATTACCAACAAAAATATTTAAAAACTTAAGAAGGTTAATAGTTCTTCCCATAACAGAAACCACAGTAGTTGTCTTCCTAGGCCTTGGATCGAATCCCTGATTATGTTAAGGACACATCTGGGTGAGGGTGATGGGAACGTGAGAAGGAGACCTCACAGCAACTCCGAGACTGTGCGCAGCTGGGTGCTTTATAGATGAGGTGGTGAGGGTGGCCTTTGGGATTCCTGGACACCCTGAAATTGTTTTCTGTTGTTTTGTATAACTGAGAGTGTATATACCTACTTATGGAAGTACCAAAAAAAATTTTTTTTGAGCGAGAAGGTCTCATTCTGTCAATCCAGGCTGGGGCGGGTAGGTGGTAGCAGGGAGGCCAGGGCCTCACAGTGTACATGCCCAAGCTTAGTTTTTAAGCAGGATCTCACTAAATCAATAAGTTGCCCAGGCTGAGCTTGAACTCGCAATCCTCTTGCCTCAGCCCCCAGAGCACCAGCAATACAGACCTACTCTCCTTCATTCTTAACAGTCCCAAACTGAAAAAAAAAAAAAAAAAATCAAAATCATCCCTTGATGAGTGAGTGGTACATTCACATCACAGGATATTACTCAGCAGATGAGGTGGGCTATTAGTCCAAACAACCTGGACAAAAGTCCGGAGGATAATCAGTGAAAAGCCAATCCGAGGGCCAAGAGAATGGCTGCATGGTGAAGCCCTTGCCTAGCGCATTCAGTGCCAGCACCATGGAAACAGAACAAAGCAAAGGAAACCCCAGAAGGCGTATATTGCATGTCTCCATCTCAGGACATTCTTCAAAGGATAAAATTTTGCACATAGACAGCATATCACGGTTTGCTGGGGTGAAGGCAGGGGCCAGCAGGGCAGTGGGTGTGGCTGTAAACAGACGGGATCCTGGCAGCATGGAAGTATTCTGTATCCTGACTGTAACATGTCAATGTCCTGGTGCGTAATCATGCTTCACCGTTGATAATGCATTACCATGAGGGGAAACTGGGTGAAGGGGATGTAAAGTTTCCCTTTGTTCTTACAACCACATGTGAATCTATAATTTACCTCAAAATAACAAGCTGTGGGCTGGGGCGCTGCTTAGTGGTTGAAGTGTTTGCTTAGCCTGTGAGAGGCCCTCGATTCGATCTTCTAGCACCACATAAAAATTAGTTGGGCACAGTTATGCAGGCCTGTAATCCCAGCACTTGGGAGACTGAGGCAGGAGGATTGCTGAGTTCAAGCCCAGTCTGGACTACAGAGTGAGAGCAAAACCCTGCCTCAAAAAATAATGATACGCCTAATTTTTAAGAAATCTAGCATTTCAGGGATGTTATAGATTTGGGTAAAACTTATAAAATTAATTAATTAAAAGCAAGTACTACGTAAGAAGTAGAGTCTTGCCATGGGCAAGGCTCAGTCACCCCTAGAGGTAAACAGCACAGATCTTGGGATCACATCATCTGGACACTCAGTATTTAATTTCCCCAAGCTTTAATTTTCTGTTTTGTAAAATATGGAGATAGTGGTGGATTGAACTGTGTAATACTGTATGAAAGCACTTAAAATACTGAGCTCGTTGAAAGGTATTAGGAGATGCTGCATATTTTTGCTACTGAAATACGCCAAATCACAAAGGCAGCATGTGGCCGAACAGAATCGGGGAGTCCTAGTTGCTACTTTGTTGCCGGGACACGATGCCCCACACCTGCAGCTTGAGGGAAGAGTGGCTTATTTTAGCTCAGTTTCAGAAGGTGTCAGTCCATTCGTGGACAGCAAGCACTGGAAGAAGCACAGGGCAGAGGCCCGGCTGGAGAGCAGCTGTATCAGAGCATAGCAAGGCAGGGAGCTGAGAGGGCAAGACCCAGTGGGGACCTAGTGTCTATCCTTCCAGGTCTTGTCCCAGTGATCCGCCCCTTCCGGGTCAAGCCCCAGTGACCCGGCCCCACCTCTTAACAGCACAGTAGGTCAGTGGATTAACCTTAATGATTTGAATCACCTTCCAAACAGGAACCTTCCGGGGGACATACCAGGTCCAAATCATGATATTTGGAAACATGAGTAGTTTGTCTAGATGCATTGCAACAAGGACCTTCAGGGTTCTGCTCCTTATGGACTCACTGGCAGACTCTCACCTCAACAAATTCTATGCCAAACCACCTTTGAAGCTGCATTTCAATTCACTAATAGGAGGCAATGTATTCTATCAGGCACACTCCTCGTCCCAAGTTAACATTTCTAGCCTTGGACAAGGAATGGAACTTCTCCCTCTCTCAGTTCAGTCATTAGTAACAATGAAAATAACAGTACAATCTCTTTCTTATGGTGCTAGGAGGGTAAAATGAAAAAGTAGCCAGACTGTACTCACTGCGATTTGGCGACAAAACACCGAGTAGTTGCTCTGGTGACAAGACATCCACGTTTGCTTCTGTTCCCCGCCTCCCACTCCCCCTACTCCCTCGGGTTTGATTCTTGTTCTTCAGTTTTATTTTCTGGAGTTATGTTATGTGTTCACATTTGTACTGGGGTTTCAACGACTTAAATGATTCATGTTTAACTTTCTGGTAACCCTGATAAGAATTATTTTTGTTTTAGGTGGCACAGAGCAGTGTCTACCAACTTAGTAAAACAAAATGTGTTGGTCCCTAATGAGGAATCATCCAGTGAGAGTGACATGGGACTTCATGAAAGCCAGCAAAATCAGAAAAAACACATAATGAAGAAAATGAAGACTGCTCTTGGGAAAATAGTGTCATATACATGTAGAGGCAAGCCAGTAAGTGCCAGCCTGGCGGAGCCCACCAACCACCAGGACACCCTCTTTCCCGGTGTGCAGAGCCTGCTTCCCAGAATTGGCAAGGAGCTCCCATCGCCCAAGTCATTTACCAAACCCAGAATGAGAAAGCTTTCTCAGAATGGTATGCAAAGGCAATTTGTCTCACATCTCAAAGCCACAGAAATTGTTAAATGAGGATGGCCTCTTTTGCTACCTGCTCTAATTTGGATATAGAGCACACCCCAAATGCCCATGGCTACAGGTGTGGTCCGTTAGATGGTGCTATTGAGAGGTAGTGAAATCTTTAAAGGGTGGAGCCTAGTAGGAGTTTTTAAGTCACTAGAGATGTATTCTGAGAGCGAACATCAGAACCTCAGCCCCTTTCTCTTCCTCTTTTGCTTCCTGGTCATGAGGACAGTGGTTTTCCCCTCCCCACCATTGTCCATCCAGTACCTCTATGGAGATCTAAAAACAATGAGCCTGTCTGGTTTTGGATTGGAACCTTTAAACTATCAGCCAAAATAACCCTTTTCTAAGTTAATTGTCTCAGGTATTTCACCATAGTGATAGAAAGCTAACATGCCACCCAAAGTGTGACAACTCTCAGGACACTGTCTACGATACAGAATCTCAGGCTTTATACAAGGCTCCTGAGTCAGGACATTTCTTTTAACAAGAGCCCCAGTGGAGTCATGCACAATCATTTTGAAAAGCACTAGACTAGATTATCTTTAAAGTTGCTCCAAATCCAGTTATTCAGTGCTCTAGTTAATCAAAAATCATTTTTTATTTAAATGTATATGTGTACATATTCAAATATGTATGTACACACATATTAGAAAATGAAGCAAACATGGGTTTTATTTTGTTTTGGAGGACAGAAGTGATACAATCTTTCAAATGGCTACTTCCAATAATGAAGGGTGTAGAGAGAATTATAAACGCAGTGATGGGTAGCTAGGTGTGGAGGCACACACCTATAATCCCAGCACTCTGAAGCTGACACAGAAGGATCACAAATTCAAGCCCAACCCAAGCTATTAGCAATTTAGTAAGACCTTGTCTTAAAAAATTCTTTAAAAAGATTGTGACTATATCCTAACGAGAAGGCCCCTGGGGTCAATTCCTACTACCGTAAAATAATAATAATTATACTAAGTTAAAGTTATGATCATCAAGTTATAAAGCACATTTTTACATCTACATTTGTTTGGGGTTGTTTGTTTATCTGTTTGTGATGAGACAGGCTCTCCCTTTAAGGTCTAAGCTGGCCCTGAATTCTTAAGTAGCCCAGACTGATCTCAAATTCACAGTTCTTCTGCCTCAGCCTCGTAGGTGCCAGGAGTACTAGCTAACATGGCTATTGTTTGGGGTTCTGTGAGCCACGCCTAACACCGTCACCAATGTTTACATTTTCTCCTGCGGCTTAAAAAAAAATTAAACAGATTAGTTTTAAATTGACTATTTCTAGACCAGTTTCCGGTTTAGGGAAAAATTGGGGAGAAAATGCAGAAAGTTTCTACCTAACCTCTTTCTTCCCTGAACTCCCACAGTTTCCTCTGTTAGTAACGTCTTGCCTTGGTATGGTATGTTTGCTGTAACTCATGCACCAACACTGACACATTATTATCATCAATCAAAGTTCAGAGCTTACACTGTAGTTCATAGTTCCATACAGTCCTATCGGATGTGAAACAAAGCAGAAGGGCACTCTTGTCATGAGTCCGTGGATATTGCACCACGCTGGTATTCACCGCCAAGGTGCACTCGGGAGCTTTTAGAATGTTCTTTTCAGTGCAGCTTCCAGAAGCATGTACAGCCTGCAGCTTCCCATCTCGCACAGGGCTAACGCTGCTAATCTGGCAGGCACTTTGCTAGGGAAATGGGGAGACCAAAGAAACAAACAAAAACCTAGTGGTTTCCAGCAGCCTTATGAGAAAAAGCCTTCTCTTATGAAGAAAAAAAGTTACAAATACAAGTATCCAAGCTCTAGCAATTGCTTGGAATGAACTGACCCGTATATTTCTGTTGAAAATAGTAAGAAGGATATGCCTCTATACTGTGGGGCTAGATCTGGGGAGCCTGGCAGGAACCAAAGGACCACTTTTTCCCTTGCCATCCATGCGTTTTAGCTGAAGTAACAAATCTTTCAAAGAATACCTCTCCAGAAAACATACCCATCCTTCAGCATGCAGCTCACACATTATTGCCTTATCTTTGCTGTGACCCAAAGGCAATTCTTCTCTTTTGAACTCCATCTGTTTCATAAGTGTTTACTTAGCACTTACTATGTGCCCAACAGAGAATTAGGGATCGAGTAGCAAAGAGGACAGATGTTGTCCCTGATGTCATGGAGATATAGCATAGAGGGACTTTCAGATATTATACCAATAATTTTGTCTGATGTGAAAGTAAAAACTCAGGGTGCTATGGAAACACAGGGTGCTCTAATTTTAGGGGACTCTGGAAAAGTCCTCCCTGAAAAAGAACAACTAATTTGAGATCTGAAGGACAGAATTAGATAAGGAACAGTGAGGGAGGTGATTTCCCAGGAGAAAGGGCATGTTCAGGACTCCATACTACGCAGTATCAGATGTTTGAAAGAAAAGCACTGGCAGGGCACTGAGCGCGGGGAGGAGCTGACTGAAAGCAGTGGTGAGGGGCATGACGGACCACTGTAAGACCTCTTAACTTTCTCCTAAGAATTATAAGAAAACATGAAGCTGAGGGTTCGTGTATTCTGACTTGCAATTTTTTTTAATTTATTTTTTTTGAGACAGGGTCTCGCTCTGTGATCCAGGCTGGTCCTGAATTCACTTCAGAGCCCAGGCTGGCCTTGGACTCACGGCAATCTTCCTGTCTCAGCCTCCCGAGTGCTGGGATTACAGGCGTGCGCCACCACGCCCAGCTTATATGGTGCTGGGGAATCGAACTTGGGTACTTAGCACTTGGCTTAGCGCTTCTTCAAGCGCTTTAACCGCTGAGCCATTCCTTCAGACTGTGCAATTTTTTTTTTTTTTTTTGATACAGTGTCTCACTCTATGATCCAGGCTGGTCCTGAATTCACTATGTAGCCCACACTGGCCTTAGACTCATAGCAATCCTCCTGCCTCAGCCTCCCAAGTGCTGGAATTATAGGCCCGAGCCACCATGCCCAGCATATGTGGTGCTGGGGAATCTTATTCCACCAGGTCTTGTGCTTGCTAGACAAGCGCTTTAGTGCTGTGCCACTCCTCCAACTGCTGACTGCATCTTTAAGCTAGTGGTGGCTGCACAGCACTTACTGTAGGGGCGAGGGCACAGGCAGACTCAACAGGAACAGTTAACAGGATCTCCATCAATCCAGGCAATGGATGACTGTAGCCTGGGCTTCTCACGGTGTAGGGGATGAGAAGATAAAGGGAGAGACAGTCACAAGTAGAAGCTGTAAGAGATGAGGTCGAGCTGCCAGCGGACATCAGGAGAGAAGGATGAGTGGCCAGGACAGGCTCCGCTGGAAGTAGAGGTCATGGTGACCAGGAGTGTGAACAGTGGATTTGCATTTCGAAGAAGTCATGAGCTCTCTGGGTGTGGAGGGTGTATGGGGAGACCGAGGCAGGAGGAAGATCAGCGACTGGGAAGGCTGAGGCAGAAGGATCAGATGTTATAGTTCAGCTTGGACAACTTAGAAGGACCTGCTCCCAAAATGAGAAGCAGGACACAGGTGTATCTCAGTGGCACAGCATTTGCCTGGCATGAATCACGCTCTGGGTTCAAGCCCCAGGATATGAAGGAAGGAAGGAAGGAAGGAAGGAAGGAAGGAAGGAAGGAAGGAAGGAAGGAAGGAAGGAAGTAGAAGATAGGGGAAGGGAGAAAAAAAGGAAAGGACAGGTAAATTATAAGTTCTGCTTAGACTTTGTGATCCTGGCAAGATCCTGGCAGAATAGCAAACTGGGGGGTGTCACATAAGCTAATATACTTACTGAGGTCTGACGTTCCCTGAGAAGTCCTTATCAAGGATGTTAAGCAGGTCAAGATGATTTTAGGTGCTGCTCATAGAATGAAGTCAGCTCTGAACACCTATGTCCCAGTGCTGTAAAGCATTTTTGACAACATCAAGGGAAGTCTTCTTTCAGCATCCCACCCATGATATGCATGCGTGCATACGTGCTTGCGTGCGTGCATGTGGGGGGGGGGCTCGTTCATGATATTGAGAATTAAACTACAGGCTTCACTATGAGCTCTATCTCCAGTCCTTCCTTCTTTTGAGACAGGGTCTCGCTAAGTTGCCTGGGTTGAATTTAAATTTGTGATCCTCCTGTCTCAGCTTCCACAATACTAGATACTACAGGCATGAACTTGCTTTTTTTAAAATTTAGAAGGTCAGTAACTTCAAGTTCAGCACCATCAGCGGAAAATGACGTTTTTATTTTTACCACATATATTTTAAGGTCTATTTATGACACTGGTTTTCAACTTACAGTGACATTTTAAAGTTACCAATATATTTACTGAATTAAGTCGACATAAAAAAATATTAAGAAGTCTAGGTTTTGTGTGGCTCCAGGTTATAGACAAAGCCACGTAGACAACATTTCTGGAGAACAGATTTAAACTGTGTTTCCGTCAATAATGAATGCTAATGGACCATTAGAGGGTTTGGTGCTTGCTTGATGTTTATTTTCCCCTCTAATTCCACCACGACTAAGGGAAAGTTGTGAAACTAACCCTCTAAGAGGGGTCACCACCTTGGCAAACTGGGCTGGTGTTCGCTGAGGCTATGACCACAGGGCAAATGTGTGTAAGAGAAAGGGTAAAACTAGAAAAAGCAAAAAAAAAAAAAAAAAAAAGATTTTTTTTTTAAATCCAAGGGTAAAAAGCTACTGAGGTGACAGCCGATGCTGATGCTGTCTTCCGGGATATCTTCAGATCGTGAAAGCGTGCTTGTAATTGTGATCCTCACGGCTCTTTCTGCTTTTCCCTTCTCTAAGCAACTATACAAGTTGATGTTGTAGAGGCTGAGACGGAGGAGATAACCCAAGGAAACACACTCCTCCGGGCCAGGAGAACCATGAAGCGATTGTCCGTGACATCGCTGCCTTCAGGGCTGCAAAAGGTAAACTTCTAAAGCAAACTTGCCTCTAAGGACCTACACGTCAGTGCATATGAATTTTGCAAATAACACGTTCTCTTTACCCAAAGTTCTCCATAGTTAACCCCTTCAGTCTGTTCTTGATGTCTCTTCTCCAAGAGTTCAGGGTGCAAGGAGAGGGCTTTCCAGGTCAGATTCCTCTACTTCTGAGCTCAAACTGTGCAGCCTGTACTCCAGTCTGGGCAACAGTGCCGATGGCACTTGCCACCAACTGTCTCAGCTGTTCAAATGTCAAGTTGGCAAATTAGCAATCTGGCCTGTCAGTGCATGCTGTATGGAGATTTCACAGACCATGCTGTCCCACAGAATTTCCCGCAAGGACACAAGTGGGTGCCACCCAAGAAAGTAGCCATTAGCCACGTGTAGCTTTTGACACCTTGCAATGTTATCTGTAGAACGGAGGAGTTGAATTCTTACATTTTACTTAATTTAAAATTGAATTAATTAAAAACAGTAAGCTAGATGATTTAGGATTCTTCAAAGATTTGCTCATGTAAAGGTACATATGAGCTTACATTGCTCAAATTAATTTTAAAAAGTCATAATCAAAAAAAAGTTTTTTTTTTAAGAAAAAGTCTTACTATATTGTCTGATTTACCTTAAACTCATGGGCTCATGTGCTTATCCTGCCTCAGCCTCCTGAGTAGCCAGGATTACAGGCAGGCATCCCATGTATCTTAGTTATTTCTCACTGCTGGGACAGAATACCTGACACCCACAATTTAAGGGAGAAAAGGTTTATTTAGCTCAGTTGATTCATGGGTGGCTGGCAATAGGGGAAGCACATGGCGAAGGTCTAGCTGGAAGGAAAGCCATTTGCCTCACTGCAATCCAGAAGCAGAGTGGGCTAGGGTATATCCTTCCACGTGGAGCCCCAGTGCTCCACCTCTCCTGACCAGGCCCCGCCTCAGAATGGCAAGTGGCCCGTAGGTCCTCCACCACATCCGGGGGACATTCTAGATCCAAACCGTAACACCATGCCCAACTGCCCTATTTAAAAAAATAGAACCCTGAACCATTTTGTTATTATTAATTATTATATAAGCACTTATGTAAAGTTGATACTGTTTTAGGCTGTTTTTAAATGTTTTGAAAACACCACCTTCGATAATTTTTTACAACAGCCCTATGAGGTCTGTAGCATTTACCATCCTTATTTCAGAAATTAAGTAATTTGCCAAGACAAGTGACAAACAGCCAGGTTTCTAACACAGGAAAACCTGCCTGCAGAATTCTCATATGCTTTTTTTCTTTTTCTTTTCTTTTTCTTTTTTTTTTTTTTTTTTTTTTTTTTTTTTTTTTTTTTTTTTTTTTTTTTTTTTTTTTTTTTTTTTTTTTTTTTTTTTTTTTTTTTTTTTTTTTTTTTTTTTTTTTTGGAGATGGTGCTGGGGATTCAACCCAGGATCTCACCCCATGCTAAACACTTTAAAAACTGCACCCATGTTCACTGCAGCACAACTAACAATAGCTAAAATATGGAAGACACCAAAATACCCATCAACAGACCAAGGGATACACAAACTGTGGTATTTATACACAATGGAATGCTATGCATCCATAAAGTCCAACAGTTTGGAGGCTTTTGCAGGCAAATGGAAGAACTTGAGAACATCATGCTTAGTGAAGTGAGTCAGAAGCAGGTGAAATATCAAACGGTTTCTCTGATATGAGAAACCCAGATCCCAGATCCCAATTATGTGACAGAACTCAAAGTGAAAAATAAAGGGAATGGGAGGGTGGGTGGGTAAGGGGTGGATAGAAAGGAAAGCGGTGAAGGTCTTGTTACCTTGACTAGATATGTATGTGCACAAAATGCCCCAAACCAATGTAAACCTTAAATTTTGCACTTATACATATGAATAAAATGGGGGGAAAAACTGAGCTACATCTCAACCTTCTCATTCCTGGCTCCTGTGCTGCGTATTGACTGTACCATCTAACACAGTAGCCAGTAGCCACATCAGAACTATTTATATGAACTAAAATTAAGTAAAATTGAAAGTTGTGTTTCTCCAATTTATTAGGTATACTTTTAGTGGTCTGTAACTACGTGCAGCTAGGGGCTTTTGCACTGGACAACACACATAGAGAACTCTTCCATCTTCACAGGAAATCCTATCAAACAGCATTCTGGAATGTTACTGCCAGGTGCACCAGCATTAGTTTTGAATCTTGCCTCCTGTGTGCTAAGTATCTTTCCTATGCCCCTACTATGTTCCGGGTTTGGAGGCTACAAGGGTGACCTAAGGGACAGGGTTTTCCCTTTGTGGAGCTTACAGTCTAACAGAGAAGTACATTAAGCCACAGTGCTGCAGATTGATAGGGTAGGGATAATCTTGAGTCCATGACACTGTGACAAGGGATATCCATGGGAAAAAATGAAATTTGATCCCTATCTCACATCACATACAAAAACTATTCCTGTTGGGGTATAGATTTAAGTGGAAAAAGCAAAATCTCAAAACTCTCAAAGAGGCCTAAGGGCATGATTCAGCAGTTAAAGCACTTGTGGAGTAGGCACAAGGCCTTGGATTCGACTCCTCAGCATGGCACAAAAATTAGCTGGGCACGGTGACATATGTGTGTACTCCCAACACTCAGAGGCTGAGGCAGGAAAATTGCCATGAGTTTGAGGCCAGCCTGAGCTACATAGTGAGTTCAGGACTAGCTCGAACTACAAAGAAAGACCCTGTCTAAAAATAAATAAATAAATAATAAAATCCTTCCAGAGGACAGTAAGATGATTTTCCACAACAGATTCTTCATACAGAAAAGCTTTGGGTCACAAGGATGAATATAGCCATCTACGATAACATTGAGAAGATGGTGTTAATGGCTAGAGAAGAGTTTTGGTTCATCTTCAGAATACGTTTAAGATTACATTTGAGTGAGCTAAATATATCCTACTTAAAAATTAGGATATTTCAAATTAAAAGCTAAGTTTTGAACTTTCTAAAGAGGAAGGTCTGAAAACACAAGTCCCACAGTTCCTTAGGGCAACCAACTGCGGCTCTGATGCATACAGGAGGCATACTCTCCGGGCCACTCAGCTTCAGCAGACCCTGGCTTAGAGCAGAGGCTTAGGGAGGCTCTGTTCTCTGTAGTAGCTGTAGTCAATAAAACCAGAAATAACTCGGTAATTACCAAGCATGGTAAACGCGGTGTGTGAAAAATTACTGGGTTTCATGAGAGACAAAGCTGGGGTCTCACTTCACAGGAAGCAGAGAAGGTCCTGCCATGTACTGGCGCGGGGGTTAAGTCGCGAGGGCAGCAGCGGTGCAGTGAACACCATCCGAAAGCTCCTTCTTCAGGCCAAGGAGAGAACCCGGGTGTGGGCTCACGTCCTACTCTGTGTAGGTTTCACAATAATCCTCTTGCAAATTATTAAGCACAAGGGGAAGAAACACTGACTCTATTAAGTCCAAAAAAGGTCCTAGCCAAGAGCCACGACCTAGGAAAGATTTCCAACAGCAACACTGTCAGAACAGGCACTTGTAGCCAGCAAGCCGGGACAATGGGAAACATGTCAGGCGTCGGGTGAAAAGAGCCCAGAGCTTTCTTTTTTTTACGTTTGGAGACATGACTACCATAATAATGAAAGCTGCAGAAACAAGACCAAATTAACAACTGGACCCAGGGACAGCCAGCTTGCTGAGGCACTGGTCCACGACAGCCCCCACTCACCGAGCCTGACAGCTGCAGAGTGTTTTCTTCTTCCCCTTACAAATGACCTGCTTTTTTCCCTGACACCGTATATTCTTTCAGAGCCAGACAATCTCATTTCTCCACATCCTATAGATCTCTTCAAAGAATGCTCTGGGCACAAAGGAGATACATGGGGTGTGGAGAATAATATGAATACAGCTCCGGCCCAATGTTGTGATGTGGCAAATGTTCATGAGACTAGCCGAGCAGTCAGAAATCTTAAGTGTCATCACAGACACTACAGTGGCATTCCTAATCTATGTGTTTCTGCATTCTTACAATAGGTACCATATGCAGCAAAAAAGAGAACATATTTTCCAGCACTTAAAAAAAAGAAACGTCGCATCCTCCGAAAACCAGATTTGACAGTAGGAAAGCTTCAAATGCAGGTAGTGGACAAAGGCTTTTACTTTTATATTTCAGAAGTATCAGAAGAGTGAACACATCCTTGCCAGGAAGCATGGGTGTGGGACATAATTAGCAATTAGCACTGAGAAATACTGCTGGTAGGGGTGGGGGGGGGGGCATCTGACAGTGGCGGAGGGACTGCTAAGGGCACCTAGGAAGCTGCTGTGTGCCCGATAAATACTAAGTGAATTCCATTAAAATGAAGGCACACGAATAGGCTTCCTTTGAGAAGAAATGAGACTATCTTTACCACTGGGTGGTAAATGGATGTTTTCAAGCTCTGTTTGCTATAACTTGAATTAGAATAATGCTTCGGGACTTGTAAAATGTCCACTAAGTCCTGAACTCATCTCAAGAAATGCAACTATCTCTTTGGTTTTAACAAATCTTTCCAACGCTTTTTCACCTGTTGTAGGTGGATGACTTGATAGAAACAGTGACTGAAAAATCCATGGAACTGGTGGCCCAAAGACAGGCTGAGCTTCAGCAGTGTGAGCTCTTAGGAGATGAAGTTCTTCAGTCTTCTAAACAGTTCCAGAGGGTTTCCAAGAGAACCATGAGAAAACATAAGCTGAAGAACGTGTGCTTCCGATGCACCTGCTGCTGCCTGTAACCGCACTCCTGGGCAGTTAAGAGCTATCTCTGCAGAGATTTTTATCTTTTGGTACATTATTTTGAGTAACTCTAGTGAATTAACAATGGAGCATAAAAATATTCCTTAAAATATTCCTTTTAAAAGATCCTTTTTCAAAACCCATTTTTAATTGAGCCCATATAATCAAAATTTCCTTCATGATCCTTACTAATAAAGAAAACAGAAACATTTGTTGAGGTATAACTATTCTTCCCTGATTTGCCAATGACATTAGAGGAAGCACTTAAAGATATTATGACACTTCTAATATGACTACTACTCAGCTGAATTTTAAACTCTCATTTTTAAAGACAAAAAGTATTAAAATTACAAAAATTTAACATCATTAAGATATGAGTCATACCAAGTGTCATATATCTGAACTAAAATAAATGGATGAGGATGGAACATAGTACATGTAATTCAATAGTTAAGAAAATTATAAATGATTCAGCCTTAGCCCAGTTTTTTAAATGGTCATAAAATCCTTCATGCAAGATAATATTAACAAGCTATGTCAAACAATGTATCAGGTTACTAATATATTTTTTCATGAAACTTCTACCCACAATAAACATACACCACAAACAGTCTGCATGTACTTTCATGGGCTTGTGGCCCTCCTGAAGCCTACTCATGAGTTCATTTTTCAAGTGCCAGTAATTCCTAGAAACTGACTCATTTTTCTCACATATATCCTAGAAATGCCATCTTGTCACAACTTTCAACTTACTTTATAAGGCAATCAATGTTGTGGTTTGGATCTGGAGTGTCCCCCAAAAGTTTCATGTATTTAAATGTATGGATTGTCTATGGAGCCATGGGCTGTTGGTAGATTGGGGTCTCATCTGGAGGGGTGGATGACAGTTATGTTAGGATTAACGGTGTGTAAGTTAGGATTAACGGTGTGTAGTGGCCACACCTTCCACACCTGGATCCAGGAAGGGCTGATCACTGGGCTGAGACTTGGAAGGATACATAAGCTGCGTCCTGCCTTCCTGGAGGACTTGGACTGGTCTCAACTTCTCTCACTTGTCTGTTTGTGATGTCGTGAGAAGCTGTCTCCACCTCTGCCTCTGCCATGTACTTTGATTGCTGCAGGCCACCCCTGAATGGACTGTGACCTTCTGAAATTGTGAGCTAAAATAAACCTTTCCTCTCCTAAATTTGTGGATGTCGGGTATTGAGCCACAGCAAGAAAAAGTAACTAAGACACTACCTAAAAACTACCTTGAATACAAATGAGCACAAACATTCAGCTTGAAAACATTTTAATAAGCATATTTGGGTATTGGTCCCTACTTTCAAGAACAAAAAATGCATTTCAATAAAAACAGATACACACACAAGTCATTTTTCTTTGTGTGAGGAAATATGATCAAAATTATACTAATATTTGAAAGCAAAGCATCTCACTGTCCAAACTTTCCCTATTTCAAGGGTACAAGAATTTCTAAGCCCACAAGGCCAGTGTAGCACCTTCCCGGCTTGTGGAGTGGACAGCAATGAGCCTGCTCAGGGCTTAGGGTCTGTTTCCATGCTTGTTTCTTGAGCTTCTTCCACCTCTGAAAGCTTCTCATCATCTGTATTCAGAGACACACACGCAGCCTTAGTCAAACTAGCCCAAGTTTTATGTTTAGCACACATACAAAAATACTTCTAGCTCTTATTAGCCAATATATTCAAAGCAAGGGTGGCAACATGGTGGTCCTTGGCTGCAACTGGTCCACATGGATGGTTTTTGAAATGTTGTTTTTGCTATTGCTAAAATCTGTGTGATAGAGTACACTGAAAATATAAATCTAGGCCTTAGACTATAAAAAAAAAATCAGAGATCAGGTAACAGTAGTTTCTGATTAGGGAGGCTTGTGGGTCTTCAGTACACTCACCATTCTGTGGATATGCAAATGCTCTCTTGCACTGACTGCTTATTATTACTGCCTGAGTCCTGGAGCATCACATTATAGTAATAAAGCACAAGAAACAAAGACAATTCCATATCTATTGTCCCGGGATTATTCTTTAAAAAACACTAAATATGTATTTAAATCACATAATACTAAAGAATTTTAAGACTCTTGGTAGAATATACTCAGAAATCTGAGCAAATGACTGCTGTTAAGGTAACCCAGCTTTACTGAGTTCAGAAACTGAAGGCATACGCTTTCCCCCAAGGAGGATATGCTGAACAGCAACTTCTCTATCACAACTCTTCTTAAACATTCATTTTGAAACGATTTCTACTTACTTTCCAACGTTTGCTGGAGTTCGTGGATGGTACTAAGAAGAACATGAAATTGTTTCCGTCTCAGTTCTAGCTGTATTAACAAGAAGAAAAATTTATACAAGTTGATCTACATACACTCATACACATCACAACCCCACACCCACACCGCCCTATACATACACAGCTAACATATGTGCAAATACCTTATCTTCTACACTTTCTTTAATATGTGAAAGATGTTCTAACTCTTTTCCCAGAGCCTCTAGTTCCCTGAAAAAAAAGTGTTATATTTTGTTATTTGAGGAAACAGAATTTATAACTAATATCAAACTTTTAAATTTCCAAGTAGCATTTTAAAAATAAAAGATAAAGAATTATAGTGCTCCATTTATGGGAGACTTTTAAAGCTGAGAATGATTTTTTTCTTAATTCCTAAATATGCATCCATTAAAATTAATTTTCATTGAAATAAAGTTTTAGATAAAAATTTAAAAGTACTGGTTAACAGAGGTTTTAGAATAATCAACCTTAAAATATAATACATTTCCTCATATTAACTTCAAGTATTTCCTTCAGGAGAAGAAAGAAAACAGGGCTGCTGAGTTGGACATAGCCTTTAAGCCCCAATCGTCCTCTGTCCTAGGCCTTTTCCCTCCTCCACCTCTCACCTAGGTAACCATTGTATCATTCCAGTCCTTTTATAATGCATATATCTGTAGCTCTGAACAACAGGACTGTATTGAGTGTATAATATTTAAGAGGGAATTTCAAGCTTTTATAAATGGTTATTATTCTGTATGCACTGTAGAAACTTAGAAATAACTGGAAATTCATTACATCTTTTTCCTTAACTGATCACATTTTAGGATCTGTGTTTCTAAAGTATATATATAACTTCTCAAAATAAAAAGTGCAAGTAGCCAGTAGGTACATGAATAAGTGTTCAGTATATCTCGCCATTAGAAAAAAGCAAATGAAAACAACACTGAGATTCCATCTTATTCCAGTAAAATGGCTATTATCAAGAATTCAAACAAACAAAACCAAAGGCTGGCAAGGTTGTGAGGGGAAAGAAATCTTTCTATCTTCTTAATAGATTGTAAAGTAGTACAGCTACTATGGAATTTACCTGGAAATTCTTTAAAAAGCTACAAACAGAAATTCCATTTGCCTCCACTGTACGTTTTTTCACCATCTTCCCTTGAGCAGTAAGGACACCATTACAGTGATGCATGCACCCCCACGTCTACCACAGCACAAGCCCTAAGAGTTAAATGTGCCCTATATGATCATTAACATGTTAATGGGCATGGAAAACGTGGCATACATACAACAGAGTACACTCAGCCATTCAAAGGATACATCTGAGTTATCTGTAGAAAAATGTATACATCTTGAGACTATATGCTAAGTGAAATAAATCAGGCACAGGTTAAATATTGAGTGGTTTCTCCTGTATAAGAAACTTACAATGTAAAGAATTTAAAAACCAAAAGAGAGATGACAGGAAACAGGAAGGTAG
The DNA here is from genome assembly GCA_004027205.1 of Ctenodactylus gundi. Taxonomy (NCBI): domain Eukaryota; kingdom Metazoa; phylum Chordata; class Mammalia; order Rodentia; family Ctenodactylidae; genus Ctenodactylus; species Ctenodactylus gundi. The sequence goes on along the minus strand of PVKB01003316.1, from coordinate 83,717 downwards.
ATTTGTAGAGCTGAGGAGTGGGTCTGCCGAAGGGGCTCTTGGGAGGGCCTGGTGGGGGGAGAGAACCACAAGGATTTGATACCTGTATGTGCCAGTTCCCCAAGATGAAGAGATCATTATGTATTTAAAAATATACAATAAATAAAAAGTACACAGTTTAATTTTCTCTGGTATTTAGTATTCTATTATATGAACAATGTATTTATTCTGTTCAACCATTTTCCTTTTGAGGCATATCACATGCATTTTTTTATTCATATAGGTCATAAGGCTGGAGGAAGAAAAAAGTTTGATCAAGCAAAGTTAAAACACATAATACTGAAAATCTGACACCTTCTTATAACACATATTACACCTTGCAATGAAAGGTGCACACTAGTGCTTGAAGCTTTGTGGAAAGCCTAGTTTCTTCCAGAGCAAAGCACTAAACTTACTTCAGTGTCTCGTGCCTGTCTGGATGATGTTGGATCACTTTTGCCAAAGCATCATACTCTGAGAAACATAAAAAATCGTCACCAAATTAACTATTTTGAACTTGAATTATCAAAATAAGATGTGTTCCATCACAAATCCTTCCTATTCATTTTCCTAGTACACAAAGGAATGAAAACAATGACAGAGACTATTGCTAGTACCATGTGATTCAAACATAACCAGAAAGATATGTGACACCCAGTGTCCCATTTAGAGAGTTTAGCTCCCACTTTTGTCATTTCATTTGCATGTCCTGGTCGGAATACAAGAGATCAGTATCGGTATAAATGAAGTTAAGCAATTATTAAGCACGCTGATTCTGGAAAGGACCACCCAACAACAGCAACACCACCAACAGTGAGGAAACTGTGGCCCACTACTCATTTCAGACCTCAGTCACAGCACTTCTTGTTCATTCTGAACAGTAAAACTTTTAGAAACTTTAAAATGATCTAAAATTAAGGTCATAATTTCTGCTCCATTAAATCATTCAAGATTAAGTCATGTTACTTTAATCCTTCTTAGGAAATGGTAAATGATAGAATTTCCTTAAGCACCTCTTAATCATAAGAATATTCTTTATAAAATATTTTAAATGATCTGCAAGTTGATGTTAATATGCAAGCTGGTATCTCTGCTGTAAACTGAGCCCTAAAACTTCACCATAAACACTTTAAACTGAATGGAAAAGCCAACTTTTAAAAAGAGGAAATGAAACTTCATCTTAATTAGCTCAATAAAAAGTGAAGTTCATTGTTTTGAAGCTCTGCATATCAAATAAGTATGATTTTTTAAAACACATTTTTTGCATTACAAAACAATACATGCTTGGGCAACACCCTTCCGGTTAGTGGAAGCTTTTATCCCTCTGTCCTTGATTCCAAAATAAAGAACCCTCCTCTCCTTTCACTGAAAATAAAACAAAATTACATGCTGAATATGAAACAAGATGAAAAATAAAGAACACAAGCCATAAAAACTCACAATCCCCCCCCCACATAACCATTTTCTATTTTTTCAAGTTTTGCATATATACTGTCAGTTGTGATTATGCATTGTATACTATTTTTACATTTTACAATTTAGATTATAGGAAAAGCAATGTCCACCCATCACTAAACATTATTCCCAAAGTATCTCAGTTAGGTAAAGGCACGCCTTAATTAAAAAATAAAGGAGATCAGAACAAAATTAAACTTTCACTTTTTTTCTTATATGTAGGGAACCTGTAAATGTTCGCTTGTTTTAAAAATCTATTGGGCTTGGATCCTTTTTTTTTTAAGGCACTGCCATTAAGCAAACCCCTAATTTTTATACTTAGGTAAATTACCTTTTTTGTTTAAGGATCACATTATTTAGGTCAAAGAGAATAAAGACAAAAATGAATATTGAGAAATAACTTGGATACTAAATAATTTCAGCAAAAACAATTTTTTTTCCAGCACAGCCTTCCATTTCTTCTAAGTAATAACACATTTTAAAGAATTAAACATAGCTTATAATTTTGTAAACTGGTTGCAGATCTTATCTCACAAAATTAAAAAAGTGACTGAAAATACTAGTTGGAAATAAAGTATTCACCCACTAAACCCCTCAAAACCCTTACCTTGGCGATTTTTTCGTATTCGTTTTGCTTGAAGAATCTGCTTTTTGCACTCAGCAATTTTGTCATGTGCTCCAGCAATGCTGCATTCTATATAAAAAGTTTTTTTAAAAAAAGATTGTTATAATATAAAATTCCCACCCACTTTCAATTTAAAAACATGCTTGTAAACTGATGTTTGACTGTTAAGAAAAATCGATGCTGGCACTTAAACAGCTATAACCTAAAGCATTATAACACACCGGAATACATATTCTGTAGCTAACATTTACCGTATTTTTCTATTAATATTGTGATTATTACCCTTTTTGCCATCAACCAAGTAAAATATTTAACAGATTTTTTTCCTTTGGGTCACTAAAAAAATAAAATTAGAGACAGAACATTAATTACTTAAAGTTTTTTACCTATTTCTTTGTAAATTTTTTCATAATTTTCCATTTCTCTGAGGTTCATATCATACACCAGCAAAGTTTTTCCCATTGAAAACTCACACTGAGACAGTGTGCTCAGCATGCGCTGGTACTGGCTGTATCTATGGGAGAGGAGAGGAGACAGAATGAAGACCTGTGACACCAAGGCTCAGCTGTTACCATCCGGCAATGGTTTGCTAATTACACAGTAACACACGCTGAGAATCATTTTTTTTACTTAACAATCTAGAATACTTGTTCCTTGTGTTTTTTCCCCAAATGCTGTATACTTGAAATTATAGATTGCTTTAGTTGTAAATGTAAGATGTGTTGTTCTTATTGATATAGCTTTAATTCAAACAAAAAGTTTTCATTGTTTTAATCACTCCTTGAAGTATTATATCTTCATAGTTCTGTTCTCATATTTTTTTTACTTTATACAGTGCAATTAATGTCTATGAAATCATTAAACATTTGCTATGCTGAAAAATTAAGACTGTATATACATATATATTTTGCAACAATTTTATATTAACTTATTAGCAAAGTAAGATACTTTGTTTATATAGTCTGTCACACTAAATACCTGCTAAAAGTGATAAAATTACTGAGCCTGAGGTGAATCTTCCTCTTCTCTGTTACCACTCTGCTTCTGTGCAGGTCTTAATAAACATTCGGGAGGCTTTTAAAGAAAAGAAGCTACTAGGTAGGCCTGGTGGTACAGACCTATAATACTAGCACTTGGGTGGCTGAGGCCTGAGGATCACAAGTTCAAGACCAGCCTGGGCAATTCAATGATTCAGTGAGGCCTTATTTAAAATTTTAATATAAAAATTTTAAAGTTATTAAAAAGAAAAGGCTGGGCTTAGGAATGTAGCTCAATGTGAAGGCCCTAGGTTCATAAAACAGAAAGAAGAAAAAGACACTGAAGCTGAGGAAAAAAAACAGGAGATTCCATTAAACATTTAAAGTGAATAAAAATCTGAAAAACTAACAGGACTTTAATAAAGTCACACTGAGGGCTGGAGACATAGCTCAGCGGTCAAGAGAGCTTTGCCTGGCAAGTGTGGAGCCTTGGGTTCAATTTCCCAGCACCACACTAGCTGCGCTAGGCATGGTGACATACAACATGCTTACAGAAAACAAATAAATAAACAGAAAATAGGGCCTGCACCTCTAGGCCTGGCTCATTTGAATAAATAAATAGATAAACAAACAAATGACATCAGAACATGGGTATAGGAAAAAGTACAATGAAATACCCCTCCTCTTGGGAGCCAGAGTTGCACCACTTAATGAAACTCTTCACGAGCAGATTAATTCTCCGGTCATCTCCAGCACCATCTCCATCAATGAGGAGACGTTTCCTGATGACTTCATCTGCAGTAAAGAACAGCATGAATTAAAATGCCTACCTGACACTTGGCAAACTTCAAAGACAAATAACCATTATTACCACTCATTTGTTCATTCAAACTAACATTACAGAAAAACAAATATATATTTCAAAGTAAATATACAATTTATTTAACATTCAAACTTCATTAACAGGGTAATTTTACTAGGATATTTAAGCCTACCTAGGATATGATAGCTTGCTTGGCTTAGCAACAGGGTCCAGTTCACACTTAGTACTAATTAAATCATTATTGAATAAACACAAAACCAAACAAAATGCATTCAAATGCATTCTAAAAAAAAAAAACCACTTTTAAAGGCATTTCCATGTAGGCTAATGACAAACACAGTAAAGGCAGAGATGCTAGTTTAACATAATTGGCTGATTTTATATAGCACTTACATCTTTTAGTCCAAGTGTATTATTAAATGATAGAGAACATGTAATACAACCATTTCTACAGAACTAGGAAATACATTTCTAAGAGATATTTTACAGATCTCATCTTTTATGCCCACTCTACAGCCTGACTCCAAAGGGGATAAAGCCAATGACTTTCCTCACAAGAGCTCACGTCTAAAGTTGCTATCAAAATCTGTATTTCTGACCCATTATGAGCATTCAGACAAGATTCAAAATTCCCAAAAAAGGACAAGCAAATGTATTTAATGACACTGAAATGTAGACTTAAACATAGTTAAAACTAACAATAAATTTGATGTGTATCTTACAATAAAAATATTTATATGTCCTTTCAAAAATGTGATGACACCATTCTAGAAGTTGGGGTCACAGGTGAAAAGGCTTGTCCTCATATAGCTGGCACTGTCACCAACAGAGGAAATAACTTTCAGTACAACCAAAAAAATAAGCTAATGTTTTTTTTGTTTGCTTTTACAGTAGTAGGGATTGAATAAACCCAAGGTCTTTTACTCTGAGCTACATTCCCAGCCCCTCTTTACTGTTTACTTGAGACAGGCTGTTCCTAAATTGCTAAACTGCCCTGGCAGAGACCGAATTTGCAATCCTCTTGCCTCAGTCTCCCAGAGTGCTCAGATTACAGGCCTGTGTCACTGGGCCCAGCTAAACTAACAATTCTTATAGAAACCTTTTTATGGGGGGAAAACAAAACAAAAACTGTTCAGACAGAAGGCAGACAAGAATGTTCATGTCTCTGGCTAGCTGGGAGGGCAGTGAGGCACTAATAAAGGAACAGATAAAAGACTTCAAAGCTATAGTGGCAGACTAGGGAAAGACAAGGAGAGGTCAGGAAGAAAGGAATGCATGTAAAATAAAAGAATAATTTAGTTACCTTATTTTATCTTTAAATGTCTCTTCCCTCACGAAGATTTTTTTTTTTTTTAACAAGACTTTTTCCCCAAGGAAAAGAAAAACAAACAGAAAAGCAGTGTAGGTAGTACCTGCCTGGCCCTGCAGTCCTGAGCTGGATCATAATGATAAAGGCAAATGGGAACTACATTACAACACTGTGTTTTTCACTTAACAGAAGGGCAAAGATCAAAATCTGACAATAAAAGTGTTAGCAAGGGTGCTGGGGAACTGCATTTTATGCACTGATGGGATGTATACTCTTATACTACTGTTATACCCTACAGGCCACTGGACATTCCAAATAAAATTAAAACATTAGAACACACAAACCTTTCCAACTTCACAACTTTGATTCCAGGAATTTACCTTTTAGATACATGTGCATTCATGCACAAAATCGGTGCAAAAGGATGCTTGCTATGGAAGTGTTTGTAGTACAGAGACTGCAAACCGAAACATTCACCAGCAAGAAACTGATTAAATTATGAAACATTCATATAACAGTATGCAGCCAAAAGAACAGTGTGGGTGTAGACCCTGGTGCCAATATATCTTAGCTATGTTGAAGTAAAATGGAAAAAAAGTACAGATAAGCACTCACAGTATGTTGATATGTGTAAAAACAGGTGAGCTCTGTGTGTGTCCAACACACGTGCAGGAGTGTATTCAGAAAACAGTTTTGGAAGGATCCACCAGAAATTGGTAATCTCAAGATGTTTCAGGTAAGTGGGATTATAGACAGAGCTAAGAAAAAAATGTCAACTTTCTTACATATCTGTGCAGGTTTTTTCTGGTGTGGGGGAGGGGAGTTGGCTTCTTTGCCACCAAATGCATCATTTTTTTAAAGTACAAATAATTCCTGGCGAGCCTGTATGATGAATCAACAGCAAAATCTTTAAACAATAGTTCCTGTGTGTAGGCAGAAGAATTTTTAAGCGCAGGTGCAGCGGAGATAAACTTTGAAAAGCAGATGGCTCCAGTTTTAAAATAATTCTGTGATAAGATTAGATACACATTTTTAGAATTGGGTTTGGTTGTTAGAGGCATGGTTTTGAAAGGCTGCTCAAGTTGCAAACTCAGGTGTTTTAATTTCACATTTAGGCTTTCAGTTTTTAATCATCAATTTATTATCAATTTTATCTGAAGAGACTAAGATAAAAAAAACTATCCTCAAAGTATTATAACACAGAAAATTATTTCTTACATGTTCCAATTTTTTAAATAAAATAGCATCTACTGAGTGAGGTGATCTGATGATACTGACACTACTTAGTAACTCTTAGCTCATTTCTGCTCCGGTCTCCCAGAACCGCACCTTCTTCCGAGATGCCTGGGTTTCCTGCTATACTGAAGGTTGGGGATTAGGAAGGTAAATGCTTTCAGGAAAAGGCAGACAGTATCTGAGAAGCTGGAGGTGAGTGACCTGATCAAGGGGGAAGCTATTACCAAATCTGATTTTTCAAGGCTGGTAAGAAATGTTTACACAACATTTTGTGATCCTCCAGCTGTACATTTTAGAATTTGTGCACTTTTCTATATGGAATACTCCAATTAGAAAAGTTTTTGGAAAATGTTTAGAACACTGACAGGCTGTATAAACCGACTATATAGGCTGGTCTTGTCTTCCCTCCAGAGGAAACAGGGTCATGAGGCCAGTACTATGTCTTGTTCCTTTTGTTTCTTCCTTAGCGCCTCATACTGTGTTTTATATATTAAGATGCTCAATAAATATTTCTAAATTGAATTTGTGGTGTCTGTATAGGATCATCTGCTTTCTAAAAAGCTTTGTGTCACTAAATCACTAACAAGGACTAGCACGCAACTATCTTATTTTCATCTCTACAACAGTGATTACTACTCTAGTTATACTAAAGACACGAATATAAAATAACCTGGGCCCTTTCACTCTCATTTGAGAAATAACAGACATATGAACACACACACACACACGAACACACACACACACACACACACACACACACACACACACACACACACACACACACACACAGGAGATTAGCAAGACAGCTTCCTGTGGCTTAGTGAAATCAGGGGAAGTAGGATTTGAGTCACTTTTTTGATACTTAAAAATCATTAATAAAAAACCCTGAAAGGTATTTTTCCAACAACAGCACCAAATTTCAAGTAACACAATGTAAGTTTTGACTCCGTAACCCAAGATACATCCTCACATATTGAAACACAATGACAAAACATCAATGGAAATTCACATGTCCATCAACAAAAGAACACAGTACACAAACTTTGGTACAAGAACTTAATGGTGGTGCACGCCTATAATCCCAGCCCTCAGGAGGCTGAGGCAGGCAGACTCTCCGGAATCCAAGGCCAGCCGGGGCTACACCAGTGAGTTCAGGACCAGCCTGGGCTATAGAACAAGACCCTGTCTCAAAAAAGAGAAAAAAGAAAAAGAACATAATGTTGTACCATGGAGCTAGAGGGAAAGAAAGAGGAAGCACCCCACGTAATGGTGCAGAGACCATTTTATGCAACTTGTTATAAGAAGAGCACACATGGTATGCTCCACTTCAAATAGGAAAAAACAAAAATATCTTTGCGTGTGTTTCCATTTGCATAACACCTTGGAATGACATACAAGACACTAACAAGAGGATACCAAGAGATGGGACAGGAGACTAGCTCCAAGTTGCTTGGCTCTTAAACCACTGAAGTAGCCAAAATGGTAGGTGTTAACTAAGAAAGAACCTAGCTTGGTGTGGTGCTGGGTGTCTGTAAATCTAGCGCCCTGGGAGGCTAAGGAAACAGGATCTTAAGTTCAAACCCAGCCTGAGAAACTAATCAAAAAAAAAAAAGGACTGGAGATGTAGCTCAATGCAAAGGCCTGGGTTTAACTTCCAGCGTTGGGCAGTTGGGGTTCCCAGCAGGCACAAAAGGAGGGGGTGCTAATAGCCTTGAAGTCCCTTCCCTTTTCCGTTCCAGTTAGGGAGAAAGCTGTGAACTATAGCAGAGGTGAGGGAGCAAAGAGCTGGGTCTGGGGACCAAGAGCTAGAACACATGGAAGACCAGATCAGAAAACGACAAGGATTGGCGGTCAGGGTCAGGCTGCAAGAGTCTACACAGCAAACACCACACTGCTAACTGCAGACTGCGCAGGCCACTTCCAGCTGCTGAAGATTTGTAGGCAGGACTTTCTAGGAGGCTCACGCTGAGGACGGCATAAATGGGAACTGCAAGGAGGACAAGCCCAGCAAGAGGAAGGCTGTTGTTAGGAAGCTGCCAGAACATACATGCTTAGCAGCCAATGTGCCTGAACTAAAAGGAGAGGTTAGAATCCCACGTCCGAGAAGGCAGGCCAGGACTGAGTGGACCTTGAGTAGCAGAAGCATGAGTGGGAGTGTGGTAAGAGGAGTTAAAGCAGCACAGGGGATTCCCTGCCCTGGCCCTCACAGGTCACCTCCCACTTCAGCCCTATCCCCGTTTTAGTATAAGCCCACCTGCTCACAACCTACCCACTTGGCCAAAGGTCAAAAAACTGGGGCCAAGGGCTTGGTTACTCACCCAGTGTTTGCTCTGCATGTGAGTACAAGTGAGTATTTGCATGAGAGAGCAACATTTAGCCTCATCTGTAAAATGGAACTAAAACTACTCTACAGGACTTCTGTGAAAGTTCATGGGGGAAAAAGTGTATAAAAGAACACAATGCCATTCATAGTAGAAAAAAAATACTATCTTTATGTTCAATTCAATCCACATTACATCATTCTAAAAATGTAATTAATATGTTCAGAGCTATTGACATACCTACATATTTGTCTCCATAAATCAGCTTCCTAACTCACTGCAGGGTCACAGCATGTCTAGCTTAAGCTGTGTGCGCAACTGCTGCCTGGAAAATGCTGAGGACAAGAATTGCTGAAGTAATGGACATAAAGTAAGGTTCAACAGCAATGAAACAAAAAGTTCTATTTTTAATTTGAGAACAGCCTCTGATCTTTTGGAGTTTCTAACACAGAAGAAATGAGCGTCATGTCTACTGACATGTTATCATGTAGTGCCACACTGAGCACACCTAAAACATGTTTTGTTTAATATACACATTGACTTCATAAATTATTCTGCCTGAAGGCTACTCTAAGCAATCTGATTATTATATTAATAATTCTGGTGGACTACCCTGTAAAAATACAGATGGATTTGAGATTCTTTTATTAATAGTAAATTAAGTGAAGAGAGACTAAGGCCATGTAATAAGAATGTGGTATAGATTCCTGTTAGATTTATTGCTGAATCATTATCACCCCAGGAGTAATGAAGGTGAATTTCATAAGCCCATTTGTTAGAGTAATAATGGCAAAATAATTCCTGACCCCTCCTTTCCATAAGTTTAAAATCATTAAAATAAATTTTAAGATCAACAATATTAAGAAGACACAAAAAGGGGTTAGAAAGAGCAATAAATGATTTATTACTCCACATAAAAATTAGTCTTCCTTGAGATATTTAAGACCAGTCTAAATAAATTGCTGGGGCCAAAGTTAAACACTTATGCCCAAATAACATTTAAAAAAAATTAAAAAACACATCGAAGGCTTTTTTGTTGTTGTTTAAATGTTTGAAACAGGTGTGTGGAGCCCGCAGCACGTTAGCTTCGAAGTAGTCATTTTTTTGACTGAAGAGGAACTGTCTTGAGCCACATGTAAAGTGTATAATATAGCCAATGTCTATAAATAATAAAACTTCTAACTTTTCTATTGTAACAGAAAAGAAAAAAGAAAGGGGGGAAAAAACCAAAATGCAGGGCCTTAAGTTAGAACACAGTGCAAGTCAAGGATTAAACGCCAATCTTCCTTTGAAAAACTATTTGTCTCAGCCAGATACATCTCTAAAACCAGTATTCCAAGGCTGACTCCAGGGGATCACAAGTTCAAGCCCAGCCTGGGTAACTCAGTGACTTAGAAAAGACCTTGCCTCAAAAACAAACAAAACAAAAAAATCCCAAAGCTGGGGATGCAGCTGAGTCAGTGCAAAAGGCCTGGTTTCATCTTTAGAACTGCAACAAACCAATCCTACATACACCACCCCTCTCCCCACCCCCCACACTCCTATTTAACTTGGCTAAAGAAATACTCGATACGGTTGGAGGAAAAGCACGGTAGTTAGAGTGTTTGCCTACCAACAGCGGCCGAGTGCAATTTCCCAGTACCACATAAACCAGGGATAGTGGTGCACACCTGTAATCCCAGCACTCAGGAGGCTGGAGCAAGAGGATTGTCGTGAGTTTGAGGCCAGCCTGGGCACAGGGGAAGTTTAGGACCAGCCTGAACTGGTGTTCAATTCCCCAGTATTTGGTGTAGGAGGTGGGTGGGGACCAGCTTTGCCAAAGGTCTATGTGGCTTTCTCCCTTTGCCTTCCCTCCCCACTCCCTCTCCACAGAGCAAGACCTTGTCTCAAATAAATAAGAAAGCAAGACTCCATAGTTAAAATACAAAGCTAGCTGCATTAGTTATACTTTCACTCGGGCTCTAGAAAATGAAACAAACTTGATGAATTCACTGGCATTTGTGAAAAAAAAAAGTCTTGTTTTTGGCCCACAATGTCCAATTAACACTGGGCCAGTAAGAGAAACAGGAATAACCGCAGCCGCAAACCCGTATACAGGGTTATGCACTCCTGCTTGGTGAACCCAAATCCCATTTGTTTTCTTTCACTCAGAACAATCATTTGGCTTGAGTGCTATATTAAATGGTCACTCAATTCAAAATGCTTTCCACGTATTGTCACACCTCATCCTTGAAGCAGCCCCATTAAGTGTGTGCTATTATCTTCCACCTACAGACGCCTGGTGACACGTCTACATCCACAGGAAAATATACACAATTACCTTGTGCAGTCACAGTGCAGTTTCATTATCCTGTCATACTGTTTACAGGCATATTAACAGTCATTTCAAATTTTAACCATCATCTCCATGTATTACAATTCTCACTTTAAAAAAAAACTGTCAAAATCAACAAGCTCTATTAAGTGAAATTTAGGACCCCATCTCACTGCACTAACCTTTCCCTCTCCCATCTGTTGCTCTGGCATATCAACATCGTACCTACCTAATATTCTCTGTACTGCAAAAGTGTCTGAAATTATTTCTATCAGATGCTAGCACTGTTTAACACTCTTTAAATTAACACCTATAAAATACAAACTGCTAACATTATTTAAATTAACAGTGACAACATCTAAACTGCCTTTCAATTAGCCAAAATGCTAGGGTGGCTTTGGGGGAAGGAGAGAATGACCTAGTCACCAACTAGTTGTCAGACTGTAAGTTATTAACTCTTCAGGACTTCCATTTTTTCATCTATAAAATGGCAGTGCTGGTGGTCTAGTACCCACCATCAACCTGATGCATACCTCCCAGTCCCTGCATATGCAGACCTACCTGAGAGCACAACTGCAGTTGTAAGGGCAACAGAGAACCCCTGATGCTCTCAAGTATTAGTACTCCTAAGTGCTCTCCGAGGAATGCTTATCAGACACCCACCTGCCATGGTCCTTCCCATTGCCATCACTGACTCCCAGGGCTTCCACCCTTGGCTTCCTAGGAACCCGTCCCTCAACAGCAACTCACGATAATCTACAAAATGATTTTTTGGTCCCCCCTTAAATGTCACTCTCAGAGAGGTTATACTTGATCATCCCATCTGTCCTGTCAGCAGCCCTCCATCAAGTTCATTCTCCAACCTTAACTATGCTTCTTTACAAAAATTACCTGTGTGCACACACACGCACACGTGCATATGGTATGGGGAGGCAATTTTCTAGTTTTGATTTCAACACACAGCCTCACTAAGTTGCCAAGTCTGGGCTCGAACTTGCAATCCTCCTGCCTTACACTCCCAGAGTGCTGAGATTACAGACTTATGCCACAAAACCCACATGAAATTATCTTATTCACTTAATTAATTGTACACTATTACTTTCCTCCATCCAGCAAGCGGGATGCAAGAGATATTCGATGGCTGAAATTCTTGCCAATAAGTTATCACCTTTGAGTTCTTCCCACATTTTGGGGCACTGTACAAGTGGCTCACTCCTTGCCTGGAATTCCGGTCCAAATACACCTACCTATCCCTTAAAAATAGAATAAGAAGTCATTTTATCAGGGTGTTTTCCTAATCTCCAAAAATGAATAAACAATTTGTGACACGTGACTACAGTTCCCAAGCTTGTACGATAGTTCCCCACGAAAACATCTGTAGCTCTCAGAACTCTTCAATGCAGCCTTCCCTCAAGACTGCCACTTCAGAGTAGGCCGAGGTAGGAGCCTATCTACCGAACGAAGGAAACTGAGTCAAAACAATGTTAAAGTTCCAGGAACGCTTTTTTACCCCTCCCACCCGCGTTACCTATCAGTCCACAAAGGGCCTATCACCGTTCTGTCCACTGCCTGGTCCTTCATGTTGAGATCCTACGGACCCCAACTTTTCAGAAGGAGCCTCTCCGCAGGTGCATGCTTACCTATAACCCTTTCGGACAAGCAGCCCCAGGTTTTCCCTCTCAGATGTCAAGGACCTTCCTTCCTCTTCCAGTTTCCCCTCGCGCTGGCTCATCCTTCCCCGCATCCCTGATTTCTGCTCGACTCCCAGATCACCCTTTGTCAAGTGGCCAGACCCAGTCCCTTCCACCCAGGCGCGGCAGGCTTCCCCCGCGCCGGCACCGGCCCGACAGCTCTTCCGGGTGGGGCTCCGCGCCCCGTTCACCCCGTTTTTCAGCCGTTGTAGCATGCTCCCTTCCCCGGCCCGCAAGCGCTCCTCGCTCAGGGCCTCGGCGTGACCTCCCGGGCCGGGCCTTCGCACCACGCTCGGAAGCACCCCACGAGGCGCCACCTTCTGTCTGCCGACGCCCCAAGTCCTCCGGCCCCCAAACGCAGGCCCGACCCGGGGCTCCCGTTCCCCGCGGCCCCGGCCGCGGCGCCCCTCCCTCCCCACGCGCGGCGGCCTCACGGCGCCCGGCCTGAGCGCCCACGCGCCGCCGCCCGCGGCGCCCGGCGACCCCCGCCGCCCGCGCCCTGCCGGGCCGCCCCGAGCCCTGGGAGCGGGGAGTCGGGGCAGCGGCCGGGGGCGCGGAGGCCGGGGCCGGGGCCGGGCGCGGGCCTCACCGTCAGTCACGGCTCCCATGGCGTGCGCGGCGGCGTTGCAGGCTGAGGCGGCGGTTGGCGGCGGCGGCGGCGGCGGCGGAGGTCAAACTCCCACAATGCAGCCGGGTAAACAGCCATGGAGGCGGAGGCGGCCGCCCGTGCCGCCGCCTGAGCCGCGCCGCGCCGCCGCCGCCGCCGCCGCCGCCGCCGCCGCGGGGGGACCCGCGCTCCCGGGCACGGCCGCGGGCGCCGCGTGAGCGCCGAGGCCCGGCGGCGGGCGGCGGCCCCGCCGCGCCCCGCGCCCCGCGCCCCGCCGGAGGCCGCCCGCAGGCCGCCGCCAGCCGCCAGGTGAGCTCGCGGGGACGGCGGGGACGGCGGGGACGGCGCGCCCGCGCCCCGGGAGGGCCGCCGCCGCCCGCGCCCCGGGACCCCGCGGAGTTGGCGGGCTCGGACGCGGCCCCGCGCCGGCGCGGCCGCCCTCCGGACAGGGCCGCGGTCCCGGCCGCTCGCCCTCCCTCGGCCGCGGCGGGCGCGGGAAGGGGTGCGGGGGACGTTCGCGACCGCCTAGGGCGCCTCTCCCCCCTCGGGACGGCCGTCCTCTCGGTGACCGTGACGGAGCGTTTCATTTTGTTTGACTTTCAAAAAAAAAAAAAGTGCGTGGCCGTGTCCAGGTTAAAGGGAAGTTGAAAGTGGCGGGGACGGTGGGGCGCTCCGCGAGAAACGGCGCCTCCTGTGTAGACGTACGCATTCTCGTGACGCGCCGAGGGTGGGCGTCTCGTCCCCGAAGTGTCTGATTCAACTTGGGGGAGTCTGTCCTGCAGGGCGCCCTTAGGCGGCGAGGGCGAACCGACCCGGTGCAGCCGGCCTGCCTGGTCGGAAAGAGGACCAGAACGTGTGTGTGTGAGTTTTGAGCCCAGGTTGGGTCGAGCCAAGGCCTTATTCCCCACTTCCTCTCTCCTCAGATCCCGATGAAGCACTTGGAGAGGGTGCGCTAGGTTGTTTCAGTTTCCTTAATAAAGGTAGGGCTGCTCTCCCTGAGTTTCCCCTCGGCATTGTGGGAGAGGAAGGGCTTTGGATGCAAATGTGTGACATTGAAAAGTCTATTTAACCTCAAGGTAGAAATCGGTACTTGTAAAATTTTATTCGTATTGCACAGAGCTGGTAACTTCAGTAATAGTGCTCCCTTTTCAAGACTGTCAAGAATTAGTGCTCAAGAGTTAGATGTCTGGCAGAAACACAAAACTGCCCCTGTGAGATACTGAGGTATGAGTTGCCCCCCACCCGTCTCCCCCCCTCAGGTGGGGGACATCCCAGACTAGGAAAGACTGTTGGCCTTTGAGGGTGTCAGGCCCTATTTGATTTCTTGGTTTTAGAAGAGAGGACAGCCAAAAGAAAAATTGCTTTAAATCTTAAATATGACATAAATTGAAGGTGGCATTTGACTATTCCAAGTGGTACTTTGGTGGGAGATGTATCTTGCTTAAAAAGTAATTATCGAGTTAGGGAATTATACTGTTTTTTAAGTTGCTTGTTCCTTGATCTCCCTATCATCTAACTGATGTTGAAATGGTATCTAGTGATTCAAAATGATCATTTTATAAGAAAATATCATTACCCCAGGTAACTGAAATTTCCATGCGACATTCTACCAGTTATTTGTAGAAATAGTTTTGAAAGAACACTTTTATAGATTTGTTCGGTAACTCAGAATTCTGTTAGTGCTAAACACTTCTAATGTAGTAGGTCCAGAAGTAGCTGGGGAAGACTTTTTTTTTTTTTTTTTTTTTAATGGAACTGGGGATCAAGTCCAGGACCTTCACATTGAGCTACATCCCCAGCTTTTTTTTTTTTTTTTTTTTTTTTTTTTTTTTTTTTAAACAGTGTCTCACTAAGTTGCCCAGGCTGGATTGAACTTGTGATCCTCCTACCTCAGCCTCTCAGAATGCTGGAAGTATGAGCCTCTGCCACAGGGCCTGGCCGACTTTAACGTTTGAAGTGTATCTGAGAATATATAATCCTGAAAGGTTTTTTTGGTTTGGTTTGGTTTGGTTTTGAGACAGGGGCTCTCTGGTATAGCCCAGGCTGGCCTTAGACTCAGGGCAGTCCATCTGCCCCAGCCTCCCAAGTGCTGGGTTACAGGCATGTACCACCATGCCCAGCTGTATGTGGTGCCGGGGAATCAAACTCAGGGCCTTGCACTTCAACTGCTGTGTCATTCCTCCATCCCCTGAAAGTTCTTGACCCAAGTGGTAGGAAACACACAATTTGAACCTTTATGAATTTTAAAATCTGCTTTGGAAGCCACAAAGTTTGATACATGATTACATAGATATATATTGAAAATTAAAAGTTGATTTCATTGTCTTTTGGTCATGTATATAGTGAGAGAAGAGCTTTTAGTAAATTTCAGAGGTGGTTTTCTTTTTATATACTAACTTGCTTGTGGCTGTTAAAAGTAGGATGGACCCAAGCTCTGTACCAGACTAATGTCTCTCTTTTAGGGACAGAAACAGAAGTGCAAGTAGCAGATTTTAAGCTATGGCTAAGCTGATTTAGACTTTGAACTTGTGTGGCCTTAGGTTTAGTGATCTATTTAAGTCATTAGATTCCTGGTTTCCTTGAGAACCTGAGAGAATAGTGAAGGGAGTTTCTGTGTTTATTTAATATTTGTCTTTTAGAAATACAGAGAATGCTGAGAGAGCTTGGTAGTCTTCATCTCGATCCTAGGATGTGATGTAGGCCTTTCAGTGGCAAGCTTTCAGAGCCAGGGGTATGCTGCTGGACTGTGGACTTTAAGGGGTCTACGTGTGGGTTTCAGAGAACCCCTAAGTTTGAACATTCTGCAGACCCAACTCAAACTTTGTGTGCACATGGTTTTTGTCTGAGAAGAGAGTCTGTAGTTAGTTTACCAAAGTCCAGGAGTGAAAAACAATTAAGTGACTCATCTTTTTCTTAATGAAACAGGAATGATAATAATCATGCCTAAGAGGAAAAAAAAAAAAGCCTAGTTCTGTTATCTCAGAGGTTCAAAAAACACTTCCATTTTGCTTTTACAACAAAACATCATTTGTCATGTGAGAAATCATGCATGTATGCACTAGGCATGCTGGCACAGCTTGCCAGTCCTGGGTGTTCTGTGAAGTTGATTTTTTTTTTTTTTTTTTTTTTTTTTTTTTTTTTTTTTTTTTTTTTTTTTTTTTTTTTTTTTTTTTTTTTTTTTTTTTTTTTTTTTTTTTTTTTTGGAGACAGGGTCTCACCGTCTGGTACTGAACTTACTATGTAGCCCAGGCTGGCCTTGAACTCACAGCAACCTGCTCCCAAGTGCTGGGATTTATAGGGTTGCACCACCATACCGTGCTTATGTATTGCTGGGGAATTGAACCCAGGGCCTTGCCCTTGGTAGATGATCATTCTAACCACTATTGAGCTATACCTCTATCCCCAATATTTTTTAATTATATCATTCAGACCAGATAGATTGTCAGGCTTGACAACAGCCCTTCCTTTAGCTCTACTCTCTCTAGTTCTCTCTTGTAAATTTCAGATACTACTGGGAAGCAGGAGAACTTTTGTACCTTGACAGGACGGCCCATGGTGGTGGGGAAGGCCATTCGTGAGTCAGCATGGATGTAAATTTGAGTCTGGGTCTCTCATTCTCCATAGCAGCATAGCTTTCCTAATCCTCTGGTTACCCATCTGGATGATGCCTGCTAGAGGTGCTGGTAGGCTGGCCAAAGCATCCTGTATGATATCCTGAACCCTATGATCAGCCTACAGCAATGATTGATAAGCTAGATTTGGCCAGCTATGAGCAAACATGCCTATGCTAACGAGGTACATTATTTACACATAGCTTAGGTATTAATCCATAAAGCATTTTTTAAAAAACAAATTTTCTAAAATGAGTTAGGATTTATGTTGAGTAGTTTTTGTGTTGTACACATTTGGGGGGAAGTAGGGAGTGGTGGTGGCACGTGAGGCAAAGCAGAAAACCTGAATGCTGCGTGGAGGAGGAGCAGCCGCCCACCGACCTCATGGTTCTTGCTGTGAAGAAGACTCCCAGCCACCTCTCTTCCCTTGTGAAAATCTAAATTGGGAAAAGGGATGTGATATGTACATAATAAGAAAGTTTAAAATTTTTAAAACTCCAAGTTTAAAAACTGTACTTTTGTTTTTTAGTCTGTCATGCCTAAAAATACTTAATTATCTTTCTTTTCTTGGGGTCCACTCAAGTACCCCAGGGACTTGAAGATAAACAGTACACCTATAATTTTGGCTAATTCTGCCATCTTTAATAGTTCCATAGTTGGGTTTCTGTATTGATATTTCCTAAGTAGGAAAAAGAATTTGGCAGATATAATGCTTATTTTCCTTCAGATCTTGGAGGAAGAGGTCATTATGAGTTGAAGCAATGTAAAGTATACAAATAATACAAATAAAATACAGTGACCTTAAAATAAACTGTGGCCTTTACTTTTTCATCTCATATATTCATGGTGGGCATTTGTGCCTGCTCCTTTTGGGTTGAATAGTAGTTATGAACCTGGGCTTTAGACTTGGATCTGGGTTTGACTGTCATTGTCTGAGCTCTAGTTTTGTTCATGTCTGACCCATAAGTTTCCCTGAGTCTGGAGAAGATGACAGCTAAGTAGGATAATAATTGCAGAAAGTGTTGCACAGTCCAAGCACCATTTTGAAGCATTCCATTTTCATCTTTGAAGGATGTAACATAGGTCCTGCTTAGAGGAATAGCACAGTGGTTAGAACACTTGCCTGGCAAGCAGAGAGGGCCCTGAGTTCAGTTCCCCATCACGGCATAAGCTGGGCATGGTGCCACATGCCTATGATTGCAGTACTCAGGAGGCTGACAGGAGGATGCCATGAGTTTGAGGCCAGCCTGAGCTATGTAGTGAGTCCAGGACCAGCTCAGCCTGGACTACAGAGCTCTTAAGACCCTGTCTCAAAAAAAAAAAAAAAAAGACATAGATCCTTTAAAGACAATACCTTTAATTATCTTCATTCCCAGACATTCTGGTAACATCTTACTTTCATCTTAAAAAGACACCTCACATACTCTGGTTACCTTGGGTATCTCAGCTTCTGTGTGGCATTTTAGATTTGTCCTATTCTTGATGATGAGCTTATAGCCTCTTTGAGGCTGGCATTTTATATGAGAATCTCAGTATAGTCCTGATGCGGCTAAGGCCTGGAATCCCAGTGCTCTGGCAGCCTGAAGCAGGAGGATCACAAGTTGAAGCCCAGCCTGGGCAACTTAGCAATACCCTGTCTCAAAAAATAAACAAGTCTGTGGATAAAGAATAGTACCAAAGCCCAGAGTTCGATCTCTAGTACTTCCACCTCACCAAAATCTCTATATCAGGGTCTATACCAGCAAGCTTCTAAGGTTTAGAGCTATGATTTATTTCCAAATTACCTAATATTATATCTTAGCAACAGAAGTCAGCAAATTTCCATAAAGGATCACCAGATAGTAAATATTTTGAACTTTGCTGGCCATCCAGGCCTCCACCTCCTCAGTACTGCATTGTCATAAGAAATGAGTGGCTGCAACTATAAAGCTTTATTTATGAACACTGAGAACTGAATTTTATATGATATCTATATGCTACAATATAATTTTACAATTTTTCATAATATAAAAACTATGAAGCCATTCTTATTCTGTGCTGTATACTAAAAGCAAGTGGAGTTGGCCCATGGGCAGTAATTGGCTCACTCTTTCCCTAGAGGAAAGTGAGATCCACAGACTTGTGGCATCAGCAGGCAGTGTACCTACATGTGAACATGCTGGGATTTACCCCTGTGCGTTTGGAGTGGCCACTTCGTCTAATACTTTGTCTCTGAAAGGATGAACTTTTATCAGAAAGTTATTAGTTGTAGAGTATATCCTTCCCTGCTTCAATTAGAGCATGCATTACAGGGTGTCACCGGTTAATTTTGTTTATTGCAGAAAGCATTCTAACCTTGCCTGGTTTTTCATAGAGCTTGATGATTGAGTGCTGTGTGTGATGATTTTGAAGGGAATCAGTGCCTCTGAAACTGCCTTGTGAGTAAGGTTCCTGGTATTCTCCTTTGCCCTGAAGGGAAAATAAACATGCTGATTGGCCCCTCCAGCTTCTAACTAGAGAAACGCATTCTATATATTTTCTTCCTGAAGATCTTTTCTCCAGCCAAATGAGACTAAGGCACACACAAAGCACAAGGACTTGCTTATTCAATATTCTTAAATACTTCACCATCCAAGCAAACTGCAGTTATGACACAAGTGGATGTTTGATCACCTATTTTAATTATATTTAAGAGAGCAGTCTTTGTATTCATCAATAATGATTCAGTGCTTCAAAATAAAAGCAATTTATTGAAAAAAAAAAATAGACACTCTTACCTTAACTAGCTCTTGGTGTCCTGGCCTCATGATAGTCTTCTTGCGTGGTATGCTTGTTTAAATGAAGGACACAAAGGCTCCGCTTGTGTTCTAAGGTCTGGAGAATATCTCTAGGGTTGGTGTGTACAGAGTATGTAGATCTCTGTGTCTCTTTTCCTGGGTATACCTGAAGCTCTGAGGGCCTTCTCACTGTCTTTGGACCCTTCTGACTTGTCTCTTGTGTAGGATAGAGGTTTGGTGACCCGGTAACTGCTCTGATCAGTTTACTTTTGCCTCCTTTCCTGCCTTTCGACATTGCTTAATGATACATTTTGTAGCAAATTTTGCTGAAAAAAAACCCAAAAATTTCTTGGGTACTTTATAAATTTTTCCCCTTTCCATGTGTAAACTAAATATAATATCGTAGGCATGAATTGATATTTTAGATGTTTTCAAATAAAATGCAACATAAAAATTGTTTCCTTTTTATCTAAATAGCAGAGATGAAAAATGTTAGTAATTTAAGGGTTTTATTTTTTAAAAAGCCAAATGTGGTCAGGTTTTATGGCACAGGCCCATAAGCCCGACATTCTGGAAGGCTAAGGCAGCAGGATTACAAGTTCAAGCCCAGCTTGAGCAGCTTAGCGAGACCCAGTCTCAAAGTCAAACAATAAAAAACAGGCTGGGGTGTATATACTACAGTGTGTAAGTCTTGGACACCATTAAATAAAAAATAAATGTAAAAAGCTAAATGTGGTACATAATTTTTGGATGAGAGCTTGGGCAATACATATTCTAAGTTACTAAAAAAAATAGTAAGTCAACTTCTAGGAAATTAAAGAAAGGTACATGTACAAAAGGTAGGTACCAAGATCGCTTATATCCCCATTTTTACAAATCCTGACAAAGAAAGTAGTATATTATTAATAAAAGATTGAGTCACTTGGGCCATATCTACAGAGTGAAACACTGTGCAGTCTTTTAATAAGATGATGCAAGTCAATACTTATTGAAGTAGAATGAGGTTTAGAAAAAAGACTATACAGCACCAGAATATGAATAGTGCTTTCAAAGGAAGACAAAAGGCCTTTAAATAGATACCTGAAGAAAATGGTCTGAATGGATAGTTACCAAATAATAGGAACTCATTTGCTCTGGATAATAAAATTATGAGTGCTATTTTTTAAGGTTTTCTTCATTTTTTTTTCTTTGCCAACTAGCATGTGCTTCTTCTATAATCAGGGAAAAATGATAAAACTATTAAAGGATAGGCATAATAATTGAAAACATCTCTTGTTTGTTGCTAACTGAGCCCTCACTCCCTGCAATGACTAATTCCCTTCATGGTCTGTGTTATATCGAATGAGAAATGAAATACGCTTCCTCATGCAACTATAAAAGTATTTTA
The DNA here is from genome assembly GCA_004027205.1 of Ctenodactylus gundi. NCBI lineage: Eukaryota > Metazoa > Chordata > Mammalia > Rodentia > Ctenodactylidae > Ctenodactylus > Ctenodactylus gundi. The sequence continues at coordinate 62,587 of PVKB01003316.1, read as the reverse complement.
TGTCTTACTAACAATGTTTTCCAGACTCTTCAAACAGTGAAAAACATCCATATATGACTAAACAACAAGTTTCTGAAGACACTCAGCAAAAACATACAGAGACATTGACACTGATAAAAACAATAGATTGTGCCTCTTTTCTTGCGTTGTAGAATTTTGTCACCTGTTGAAATTCCTATGAAGTCATAAAGAATTCTTCTGTGTGGAAACAATATAAGAGAGTAGTTAATAGCACGAGCTCTTCTTGTCTGCTACTTTCATCCAGCTCCTACCTAAACAATGGGAGCAATACAGTGCTAAATTGTTGAGAAGATTAAATGAGAAAAGTACTAGCAGAGTGCTAGATACTTTGCAGCAACTGAGGAGAAAGCGGTAGAAGGGACAGGGATGTCCTAATAGTAACAGTAATGATAACAAGAATATCAGGGAGTCCTGCCTTAGCTGCTAGCAGTTCTCTTCCAGATAAAGAATCATGCAGGGACACTACCCTTTTTGCTACATTCACCAGCCTCAATATTGACCAGATCAGGTAACTTGATCAAAAGGGTGTAGTGTATTTTACCCCGTCATGTCCCTTCACCTCCTGTATCTCTGGGTACACCATTAAAAACAGTGTTCAGAGGCTCACAGCTCAGGAGCACAAAAGTGATGCCATAAGAATATTTGTGGAACATGACCTAAAGCAAGCGTTTCCTTTCGACAGCAACTGTAAGAAGAGGATTTTAGTTATCTTTAAAGTAGGAGGTTGGGGGGATGTCAAGAACAAAAGCTCCTAAAGGAGAGGATCTGTCGAGATACTTAGTTTTAAGTGAATTCTAGCAAGTTTGTAACATTTTTTTCCTTACGCACTTTCCGTTTTAACTCTGCCAGTTTGCACTTGCCTTTTTCTGCCTTAACTATGAATGTTGTAGAAAATTTTCACTTTAGTTATCACTTAAAAGTCGTTTTAGCTTTGGAGTGTGACCCATCTTCCTGTCCTCCAAGTGCCTCTGAGATACAGTTCCATGCGTATATGGAACTAGGAACATTGATGTGGCCATAAAGAGTAAGTGTAACCACATTTACTATGAGATTCTCATTCCTGTGACATTGAGACTTGAGTATATTGTAGGAGACTTTAGGAAGTACATGGAATATGAAAAATACAAATATTACAATTCATGAAGCGTGTCTGTCAGTTATGTCTTGCTGAGTAACAATTAACTAAACCTTTGTGGCTTAAAACAGCCACCATTTTATTTGCCTGTAATTAGGGTAGGGCAGATCGGCTGCCTGGCCTGAGGTCACTCCTGTGGCTGCAGTCATCTCAGCTTGAGTTGGAGGTACTTAGCCTGGAAGCCTGGAGCAAGGTCACCTCTGAGTTTCTTGTGATCTCATTTTCCAACAGTCAGACTGAACTTCCTTAAGTAGAAGCCCATGTTCCAAGAGGATGAGCTGCCTGGCTTCTTGGTTTAAAAGTCACCATGTGTACCTGTCAAGTCTGTTGGCCAAAGCGAGTCCCAAGGCCAGCACAAACTCAAGTAGCTGGAACCAGATAACACCTTTTCATGGGAAGTGCAGTCCTACTGCTGTCCTGTGTAGGGACAGAAGGGAACTGGAGCCAACCTCGGGAACACTCTGCTGCCTGCTTGTCTTTGTCTTGTTACAAACTCCCTTTGTTTTCCCTAACAGGAAAAAAAACTCTTTAAAGTAGTACCTCTTTGTGTTATCTCTTGGGATAATGGCTTTATGAGGTGGGTACTATTATCCCATTTTAAAGGTATAAAAAGTGGGCCTCAGGAAGGTTAAAGTATCTGGTTCTAGAACTGTCCTTTAGTTAGGGCAAAATCCTATAAATTAAGTTTACCCCAATATTATGGCTTCTTAGGCTTATCACTGAGGAACTAACGTGAGAGAGGTAAGAAGAAGTATGTTTTTAAGAATCTCAAAAGAGAAAATTCTAATATTTTAAAATCTTCCATAAATTTTGTATTCTCCACGGTGCATCCTTTTCCTTTACTATACAATTAATAGTTTAATGACTTACCAATCAAATTAAATTTTAACACACACACCCCTACCCCCACACACACATTTTAAGAAAATGAATTTGTTTTTTGGACTGAGAACTGAACTAGAGCCATCTCACTGACAGGCTACATCCTCATCATTGATTTTTGAGTCAGGGTCTCATTACGTTGCCCAGCTGGGCTCGAATTTGCCTCCTGCTTTAGACTTCTAGAGTGCTAGGAGTACATGTGTGTGGCACTAACCAGGCTAGAAAGCAAACCCTTTAGAGTCAAAATAATGAATAAGTTAGACATCTTTGGTTGTAAGTGGGACAGATGTAATCTGACTACTTTTTAAGGCTACGGGAAGAACATGGTACAGCTCTTGGAATTTTCAGTAGCGCTGAAGACCCAGGCTCAGAATGGAGCAGATGTGGAGCAGCTGCAGGGACCCACGCAGAGAATGCCGTGTGCCGTGTTCTCACAAAGCTGGAAGACTGACCTGGCCGGTGGCATTTAATCCACTGTCCTCTGAGAGTGGAACTTTCCAGCCCAGACTAGGCTGGGACAGCACCTTGGTTATTGTCTCACTTTGAAAGGAATTGTTTCCCAGCAGATGGGTTAAATCAGCTTATGTACTACCTGAAGAATTGTGGGCCACTATATGTGAGTTGCTTTATGCCTTGTCTCACATTTAGTGTTTGCAACACCCTAATGGCCCTATTCCCTTTTCTAACTGCACATGTGTCTAAGGCAGGGATGTCCAACCTGTGGCCCACCAGCCATTTGTGGCCCATAAGCACTTTCAGTGTGTCCCAAAACAAATTGATAAACTTACTGAAAACATTATGAGAATTTGTTTTTGTGGGGTTCGTTTTGGTTTTTGTAACTTGATTGTATGGTTCCATGCACAAACTTCATAGATGACAAGGGAACAGAATGAAATAACCAGAGTATGTTACATATACAAACATTGTAATACTCTCAGTAATTTCCATTATAATTGTGAATATGTGGGCCAGATGAACCAAAGAACTGTTACAGTTAGCTACTGAAGAGCCAGAGGTAGGGCTCTCTCACATCCCACTATTTGCCGCTATTTGTGCAAGGTGCTGGCTTCAGGGTTCAGTGTGCCTTCCAAGCAGGCAGTTGAGTTGACACCATGGGACATGATGTGTGCTTGTGGCGACCTGGCCATGCACAGAAGCTTTAAAAATGGATCTAAGTGCAAAACAAAGTTTACATTTATCTTGAGTACTTTGTGCACAGAGATATCGTGGCAAAGTTACACATCCTTCTGTCTTCTCGACCCTCTTACCCTTCCCTCTAGTTCCCATTATTTCCCACATTAAGTTCTGTGAAATAATTGTGATCTGGGTTCCTCATTTCAGAGAAACCATTTGGATATTTCCCCTTCTGCTTCTGACTCGCTATCTTATTTAAATGAGTTAAACATACATGTTCAAGGTAAAAAAAACAACTTATAAATGCAGTATTTTAAACCATAACATTCCAAATGAAATGGAAATTATAGCAAGCTCAAGGTAAAGTGCACAATTTGTGCATTTCAACACATGGCTGAACATGGTCCTATGAACAGTGGAAAACACGCAGACTTGCTCTTTTGTGATTTGACATAGGGTTAAAAAGCAGGTTTCAAGATTTCCAGAAAAAAAATACTTTGGTATATTTGTGATTCCGTTTTCAGTCGACATAAATATGTTACCTGCCAGTTTTTGAATGGAATGCATTAGAGCTTAGCCTGATGTTCATTTCAAAAAAAGATTTGGTTGTATATCTCTAATATCTCTATCTGACATTTTTTTTATGACACTGGTTTGAGCCTAGAGCCTTCACCCTGGTTTGAATTCCCAGCTTTGTGCTTTTTTTTTTTTTTTTTGAGACAGGGTCTCCCTCTGTAGCCCAGGCTGGTCCTGAACTCACTGTGGAGCACAGACTGGCCTTGCCTCACAGCAGTCCTCTGGCCTCAGCCTCCCTAGTGCTGGGATTATAGGTGTGCGCCAGCATACCCAGCTTGTGTGATTCTGGGGAATTGAACCTGGGTATTTAGCACTTGATGTAGCACTTGATAAGCAAGCACTTTAACCACTGAGCCATTTCTCCAGCCCCTTGGCTCATTTTTGATTTTTGAGACAGGGTTTCACTGAGTCACTAAATTGCCCAGCTGTGGTTCAAACGTGTGTGCTGCCTGCCCAATTTCCCAAGTGCGAGATTACAGGCCTGTACCATTGGGCCTGACTATTTACCTTTACCTGACTTTTCTTTGACTTTTACTGCCTTACTTACTTGTTCATTGCTGGGATAGAATATTCAACATCCACAGCGTAAGGGAGGAAAGACTTTAGGGCATAGTTTCGGAAGATTTCAGCCCATTCAGGGGCAGTTGGCAATGGTAGAAGCACGTGGCAGAGGCATAGTTGGAGGAAACCTGTTTACCGCATGGCAGACAGGAAGCCAAGTGTGTGAGGAAGGGCGGAGCAACAAATACCCTTCCAGGTCCTGTCTCAGTGTTCCACCCCCTCTGAGCCAAGCGCTTGTGTTCCACTGCTTCCCAACAGGCCCCACCTCTTAATAGCACATGGTTCAGTAGGTACTCCATAACATCCAAATACATGAGGCTTTGGGGAACATTCCAGATCTAAGCCATAACACCAACCTTCCTAAAGACAAACATCTCTGCTTTGCAATCATGCCTTTTCATGTCATTACTTTTTGTGAGCACCTACCCTCAGGGATGAAACTCATATAAAGAGTAAAATTAGAACCAGAATTACTGATGAGCACCTTGAAAACTCACTGAGAATTGTAACTGTTTCCATCAAACCAGACATTGTTGCATTAATTTCAGAGAAGAAGATCAAATATCACACTAGTTTTATGCTTATGTTGCTTATAAATGATAAAAGAAGGAAGTCATTTATTTCATATACACTAGCTGCATTTGTCTTAGTTGCTTATTGGTGCTAGGATAGACTATCTGACAGCCACAAATCGAGGGAGGGGAGATTTATTTTAGCTTGCAGTTTCAGAAGGTTATAGTCCATTAGTGGGTGGCTGACATGGTGGAAGCACAGTGCACAGGCCCAGCAGGAGGAAAGCTGCTCACAGCACAACTGGAAGCCAGGTGAGCTAGGAGGGCAGGGCTCGTGCATACATACCCTCCAGGTCATGTCCCAGTGTTCTGCCTTTTTTGACCAGGCCCACCTCTTAACAGTGCATGATTCCATCAGGACTCCACAGCATCCAAATACATGGGGCTATTGAGAGACATTCCACATTCAAACCATAACAATATTAGACGTTTTATATGCAGCCCAAGACAATTTCTCTTCAGTCAAGCAGGCCAAAAGGTGGGGTACCACTGCTGTACTGTTTGCCTCCATTTCTGCATATTTGTGCAATAACACACCTGTTATGGCTTGCATTTGGAATGTTTCCCCAAAGCCCCATGTATTTGGATGCTGTGAATTATCTATGGATTTCATATGCTGTTGTGGTGGAGCCTTGGCAGGACGGGTGAAATACTGAGGGTTTGAAGGGTGACCGATGGTGGCACCTTCTCAAGTGCTGATCCTTCCTCTTTAGATGTCCTGAATAGCTGTTCACCAGCCCCTTTCCACCACTGCCAGTTGCCCATGAGAGGACTGGACCTCCTGAAACTGTGAGCTCAAGTAAACCTTTCTTCCCTTAAGTTGTGGATGTCAAGTACTGTGTCCCCAGCAACAAAAATGTGACTAAAGCCGCATCTCTTTTTTTTTGGCATTATAATCTTTCCTAAAACATGCCTTCCCCTGGTTTTACTTATATGATTTTTTTTCAGATGCTGGAGATAGCTCCAAAGTCTTTGCACTAAACTGTATCCCTGACCCCAGACAGGATCTCACTAAGTCACTAAATTGCCCAGGCTGGACTTGAATTTCCAGTCCCCCTGCTTCAGCCTCCCAGAATGCTTGGAACTGCAGGCATGTGACACTGTGCCCACCTTTTTTATTTGTGCTAGCCTTGCATTTGTTAGGCAAGCACTTGCCTACTGAGCAGCGTACTCAGCCTTTGCCTGATTTTTCTTTAAACCATTTTGTATTTAATTACTTTTGGTAACAGGGTCATTGCTCACATTTTTATCCAGTGCATAATGATCTGTTCTGGACCCAGTGGGATAAATGTACTTATGAGCTAGGTCTTGCACTGACTTTCCCCAAACTTCCTTGGTTTGGTTTTTCTGTCTTCTCCTGGGTGTAGCTGCTCTTTATTGCAGCCTTAGTAATACTTTAAAATAAACATTTTAGGCTTTATAGCTGGTAGGCTATAGGAACAACCTACATGTACAGCTCTTACAAATTAAATGTAAGTTACACAACATTTCCTTTTTTTCCTGAGGCAGGGTCTCGCTTTGTAGCCCAGGATGGTCCTGAACTCAATGTGTAGCTCAGGCTCACCTTGCAATCATGGCCATCCTCCTGCTTCAGCCTCCCAAGTGCTGTGCCAGTATGCCTGACTTTATGTGGTGCTGGGAAATTGAGTGCAGAACCTTGTACTTGCTGTGCCATTCCTCCAGCCTGTACACAACATTTCTAGTACCAAAATGCTATTCACATACAGTGTGATTTTACTCAGATCATTTTCGTGTATGTTTTCTGTCTTATACCATAGTTTAGTGAAGTCAGAAAAGAGCTGGTACCTGTTCTACTTTTCAGCTGAGGTTATAGTTTAGAAAGAGTAAGCAAGCTAAGCCTAGTGTTGAAGCCTATAATAGCTCTCTGGAAGGCAAAGGCAGGAGGATTTAAAGTTCAAACCAACCTGGACAACTTAGCAACTTAGTGAGATCCTATCTCAAAGTCAGAAACTAAGTGGGCTGGGAATATAGCTTAGCTCAAAGCTCTTGGGTTGGATCTCTAGTACTAGTCAAATAAAAATAAAAAATAAAAAGGGTGAGCAACTTCCCCAGCAGCATAGGAATGTTGGCAGTGCTATTCAATGTTTTGCCCTCCCATGCCTTATTAAAAGTGTCTTTAGAAATGGCTCACCAATAAGAGAAGCCTGTGTGCTGGATTATCAAGGTTCTGGAGTGCATAAACCAGTGTTGGGTCTGCTTTGAACAATATCTCCAATCGTGGGAAAACCACAGTGTGTCCCAGTACACTCAGGGTGCTTGTCTTATTTTTTGTAACTGCTGTGACTTAATACTGACGTACACAAGTTTAAGGGAGGAAAAGTTAATGTTAGCTCACCGTTTCAGAAGGTCACAGTCCATTCATAGGCAACCATTAACGGTGGAAGCACATGGCATAGGTGGAGGTGGTGATAGCATTTCACAACATTGCAAATGGGAAGCCAAGTCAAGTCTAGGTAAGTCCAGAAGGTAGGGAGGATGCAGCGTATATCTCTCCAGGTCTCATCCCAGTGGTCCGCCCCTTCTGGGTCCAGCCTCAGTATTCTGGCCTTTCCAGATTTAAGCCCCCACCGCGTGCCTGTGATCCAATTCACATGCCTGTAATTCACCCCTCCAGACCAGGCCCTGCTCTCCCAGTGGCACATGTTCCATAGACAATCCATAACATCCAAGTACATGAGGCTTTTGGGGGACATTCCAGATCCAAACCACAGTATTCTCCCTGTACTTGTGGGCATCTTCCCATAGAAAATGCAATTAGTCCTCTAAAGGTTGCCAAAGTCTTGACAATTCTAGCACTGCTAAGAGTTCAAGTTCAAAGTCTCCTCTGAGAATCAAGGCAAACTCTCAGCTATGAGCTCCTATGAAAATCTAAGGGTGGTTAAATACCTCTAACATACAATGACACAAGATAACCATTCTCATTCCAAAAGGGAAGAATAAGAAGATAGAATGCAATTGTACCAAAACAAGTTCTAAACACAGCAGAACAAGGATTAAATCCTGTAGCTCCTTGTCCGGCCTCTGGGGTAAACAGTGGCAGGGTATGAACTCCAAAGGGCTTGGATGGCCCCCACTACAGCATTGCTGCTGACTGACACCTCTATTTTCTCTCCTTTGGGTTGAATCCGCTGACGGCCTGCAGCTTGGCCTGCTGCTGGCTTCTCCAAATTTTCAGGCTCTCCATTGCACCCTAGACTTCTCCTTCACAACTTCACACACTGCCCTCCCAAGGGCGCACTGCCTGGCCTCTAAGGCCTTCCTCTGAGATCTGGGTGGAAGCCTCCACGAGCCCACAACTCTTGCACTCTGCAAGCCTATACAGCCAAGATCCATCACTGGCTTGAGGAGTATCTTGGCTCCTCTTGTGCCATTGGCTGCAGCAGCTTCTGAGCACCTGGTTTGCTGAACTCTGTCAAACACCTTCCCTCTTTGGCCCAGTGGGGAGCCCTGAGGTACTCTTCTGAAAGCAAAGTCCTTTATCTTTTCTCCCTTTAATTGATAAAGGGTGAAGTCTTGCTGATTCCGGAGACAAACTCAAGGCTTCTTTTTTTTTATAGTTCTGATTGCAAGTACTTGGCTTTTTTGAATGCTGGTTTAACTTCCCTGTACTCTTTAGCCCCACCAGTGCAGGCCATTTAAGTCTGGCACTACAAACTTTTTATATCATTTCCTTCTGCCATTCTTCCTCCTGCCTCTTGCCATATACAGTTAGCTAAAACTTGAATACAACAGCCATGTAACACCTTGAACATCAGTCTGCATAGAGATTATTTATGCCAGATTAAGTAGTCCACCACCCTTAATCTCAGTTTCAGGCAGAGTCTCTGGACAAGGGCAAAAATACCAACAAACCTTCTGCGAGAGCATAGCCCGCATGGTTTTTAGAGTACTTGCCAATATAGTTCTCCTTCCCATGAAAAACTCCTTGAGTTAGGTCTTTCCAGTTCACACTTGTATCAGCATTCTGGTCTTCAGAGATCCAACTAGAATCTGCTTTCAAGCTTGACTTAGAGCAGTCCAAGGCTTTTCCAGTTACCATTCTTAGACCAAACTCCTGCTATAAGTCACTTCCAAAGGCTTCCAAACCACATTGTAAGATAAAGTCACAGCAATGACCCCGCTTCTCTGGTAACAACTACGGTCATACTTTTTCATCACTGTGACTCAATAACCAATATGCATAAATATGGGAAGGAAAGATTTATGTTAGCTCACAGTTTCAGAAGGTCACAGACCATTCATGAGCAGCGATTAACAATGGAAGCACATACATAGGTGGAGGTAGTGATAGCATTTCACAACATTGCAAATGGGAAGCCAAGTCAAGTCGCGGTAAGTCCAGAAGGAAGGCAGGATGCAGCATATATCTCTCCAGGTCTCATTCCAGTGGTCCGCCCTTCTGGGTCCAGCCTCAGTGTTCGGCCTTTCCTGACTTAAGCCCCTACCACGTGCTTGTGATCCAATTCACATGCCTGTAATTCACTCCTCCAGACCAGGCCCCACTCTCCCAATGGCACATAGTTCCATAGAGAATCCATAACATCTAAATACATGAGGCCTTTGGGGAATATTCCACATCCAAACTACAAGAGTGCTGTAACAAAATACCACACACTGGGTAATTTGTAAACAAATTTCTCAGTTCTGGAGTCTGGGAAGTCCAAGCTAAAGGCACCGGCAGGATGTCTCTCTGGTGATGATAGGCTTCCTCCTTCCCAGATGGCAGGCTCTGGACCAGATGAGCTTTCTGGGCCCTCTGATAGGATCACTCATTTCCATTCACACTTCAGGACTGAATCTCCTCCCAAAGGGCTCCACCTTCTAATTGGAGTACCTGGAGGATTCGGGTTTCAACATGAATTTGGAAGGGGAGTAAACGTTCAGAACTCTGGTGGTCACCTTGGTGACCAGCAGCTGCTTTTGTTTATTTTTGCCTTGGGAAGCCCCAGATAACCAGTTGAGCTGATTTACCGCATCTCTTGCTGTGATTATTAGCTGTTTTGAAGTACCACTTGGAGCCCTTCAGTCTGGCCTCCTTTCCCTTACTTGGGTGTAATTACTACCTTGTAATGTATTCACTAGTCCTGTCAGCCCTGGACTCCTCTGTTCAATGGTCCTTGCTGTTTTCTGCTGTTCAGGTGTACTACTAGAAGAGGCTTCGAGAGGAGCACTTGACACTGCTGTTTATTAAGGTCTCTAGGCAGTGTTGTGCGGATCATAGTGTTGGTTATATGTTAGACTCTTTCCCCCATTACTTTCAAAGTTTCGTTGTGATCGTAATCATAAACTTGTGATAGTGATGGTGATTCTCGATTGGCCAGGTCTTTTCATAAGCAGAAATATTCTAGACGTATGGAGCCCTATTGTAACACTTAACATTATTTTTAAAATAGCCTTTTGGGGGCAACCTACTCAGAATCTCCTCCTAGAGAGTGGGGGCTTTTACCCCTCTGTCCTTTGTTTCTGAATAAAGACCTGTTATTCCACATCTTGTTTTTTTTTTTTTTTTTTTTTTTTTTTTTTTTTTTTTTTTTTTTTTTTCATCTGAAGTTTCATTCTTTGATGTCATGGAACAAAAAAATAAATAAAATAGAACAAGATCGTCTTTTGTAATTTGTTTCAGACACTGATTTCTGCACTCTCTAGCCATGTTCTTCTGTTAAGTAAGTTAGTTTTTTTAAAAAATTATGGTTTGGGGCTGGAATACAGTGGTTGAGATCTTGCCTAGCAAGAGGAAGGCTCTGAGTTTGGAGCCCCAGCACCACATAAACTGGGTGTGGTGGTGCACACCTATAATCCCAGCACTCAGGCAGCTAAGATGGGAGGATTGCTGTGAGTTAGAGGCCAGCCCGGGCATAGTGAACTCAGGACCAGCTGGACTACAGAGCAATACCCTGTCTCAAAAATAAAAAGGTTTGTTTGGGGTTTTTTTTGGGGGGGGGTTGCATTTTTGGTTTGTGTCATGGTTTTTGTAGACATTTTGAATCTTTAAAAATCTTTGAGCTTAATCCTGAGAACACCAGTGAATCTCTACAGTAAATAAAGAATATATATTTGTATAATTTGTTTGCTTCTTTTAGGGTTCTGGCTCCCAGCTTCTGTTAGCACCTCTAAGTGGAAATATTTGAAGCTCCGTTTTTCTGCTCTCCATGCCTCACACTGTTGGTTATTATTGTTCTGCTTATTGTAACTATAAGTCATTTTTCAGATCACAGTTAGAAAACAGACTATTTGCCATTACATTAGGACAGTTTAAAGGAATCACTTGTTTAAATTTACTAGCTTCCTGAAGCTAGTAAAGATGTTTATGGCTTCCAAGATTCCCTCTTAGTATATTTCAACACTACAAGAGAGTGAATAACATATGTTTAGCTATTACAGATTTGAAAAAGACTAGCTCTTAGAAAAGATATCCCCGGACTATAAAAGGCACTAAACTGAAAAGTCAGTTGTCATAGTAAACAGCAGTCATGATCTGATAGTGGGCAGGTTCCTTCCTGTGTCTGTTTCTTTAGCTAACAGCTAGCAGTAAGCTTTTCTATCGATATTAGTGTTGAGTATTAACCGACTGCAGACTGGAAAGTTTTTATTGTCTAGCATTTGAAGTGGAAGAAGTATGTATCTGTTTTTCCTATGGTCTCTTCGCCATATAGCTTCATATGATATGATCTCTTGGTATTCCTACAAAGAGGAACCAACAACTGCATTTTTATTCTTTAGTTGTAGTTGCTGTTGTGCTAGGGATTGAACTCAGGGCTGCCTTCACATTGAGCTACATCTTCACCCCCTTTGACTGGTAATTTGAATAAGACAAAACTTCACTAGTTGTTAAGTTGCCCAGGTTGGGCTTGAACTTGTGATCCTCTTGCCTTAGCCTCCCAGAATGCTAGGATTACAGGCATGCATTACTGGGCCCTGCTTCTTTTGCAGTAAGAGTATTTCAGAATATGAAAATAGTTAACTTTGACTTTGAGGTTTCTGAATTAGTTCTGGTTTTCATGTCCAGCAGAAAAAAATGTACGTATTATATGTATCCAAAGTAGCATTCTTGTTTTTCAATTCTTGAATGGTTTCTTAATTAAACAACAAAGGTCTGGTGTAATAACTCAGCGATTATAGTGATTAAAGTGCTTGCCTAGCAAGCTCAAAGCCCTGAGTTCAGTTCCCCACACTTGTAATCCCAGCACTTGGGAGGCTGAGGCAGGAGAATTGCCCTGAATTCGAGGCCAGCCTGGGTTACATAGTGAGTTCAGTACCAGCCTGGACTACAGAGTGATACCCTGTCTCAAAAAAATAAATAAATAGATAACTAAGAAAAATTAAACAGTAAAGTCTATAAATTGATTATATACTGAAGAATTTAAAATACACAAAAGCTGAGAAAAGGTAATTTGAATTTTGAGTTTCAGAAATTACATTGGGGGTTGGGAGGATAAGTCCGTGATTAGAGTGATTGCCTAGGAAGTATGAGGCTCTGGGTTTGGTTCCTCAGCTCCCCAGTACCACATAATAGCTGGGTGTAGTGGTACACGTGTATAATCCCAGCACTCAGGAGGCTGGGGCAGAGAATTACCATGAATTCTAGGCTAGCTTGGGCTATATAGTAAATTCAGGACCAGCTTGGACTATAGAGTGAGACCTTGATTCCAAAAAAAAATTGCATAAATTTAGTTATCGTGGAAAAGTGAAATCCCTAAATATTTACAGAGGTTTTTGTTATTTCTTTATTACAAAAATCATATGTATGTATAGAAAACTCAGAAAATTTCACAGGGACACAGAAATAAAATTATTAATAGTTCTACCCAGAGAATATGCCATATTAACATTTAATACTGATCTACCCTTTTGCTTATAGAGTTCCCCAATAAAATGTCCTTTGAAGTGAGTACTTAGGAGCAAAGAAGGGGCAGTTGGGGTGGTACACAGTGGGAGCCAAGTTTTGTTAACCTCACCCCTTCTCAGGCGGCCTGTAGGTCTTGCTGCGAACTGGTATGGGGTAGGATGGGGCTCCCCCACAGGCCTGGAAGAGACTTGTCTGGCTAGGCAGGGCTGGCCTGTGGCGGAGCATCTTTTCTGTGGTCTGCAGGCAACATCTGCCTGCCTGTGTCTTTCCTAGCACTTCTTTCTGTCAGCTTTAAATGCTTGTGAGGTACAGAGGGAGACACTTGGAGTCCTTGCTGGAGTGGCCTTTTGACACAGCCCCATCAGTTCTCATCAGTTTCCCTGGAAGAGGTCTGTACATCAGCTCTTGTTCAGTGCCCCAGTGTTTAGAAATGTAATAACGTCCAGGTTGCTTGTGCCAGATGACAGCAAGGGAGAGTGTTGAGAGACTCCAACTTGACTTCTATTGACATCTAACCCCAGATGCAGTTGCCTTGGTAGGAGAAAACTCCAGTGAGCAGATTTATGGTGTAAGAACACACCCATCCCTTCTTGGAAAAGAAACTGCTAATCTGGTCAGAACTGTTGAAGAGGCCATAGGCTGAGCGCAGCAGGGTTCGCTCCCTGCTCACCTTCGCAGCAGAAGGAAGACTCATCAGAGGGAGAAAGAGGGGTGGGCAACAGTAGCAAGCAGATGGCGAGGCCTAAGCAATGGGTGCCATGAAGTGCACACAGGGCAGCTTCCTCAGGCAGTGATACAGCTTCTTGGCGTCTGGTATGAAAATACAGTGCTGACTTTGATGCCTTGCCCTCTTAGCAGGAGGAAACCCAGGAGGAGTAAGAGGAAGCAGATTCCATTGTATACGTTTTGCTCGCCTGTGTAGAGAACTGTGTCAGTACCCCCAGTCTGCCAGCTGATTTCAGGTACTCTCCTGCACTGACCAGCTTCAAAGTTTCATTTCTGCTAAGAGCTCATGCACAGTACATTGCAATGTTTGGTGTGAAGGAATCTTCCAAAGGCAAATAACCATTGTGCTACCTATTCATATGCAAAGAAGAGAGATTACTGATTTTTACAAGTCTGGTTAGAATCCTTAAGTTTACCAGGAAACAGTCCAATTCAGATGGTTCAAGAGACTTTCTTGAAGGTATTCTTGCCAGGAGTGGGCAGAATTATGAGTGACATAGAGTTTTTGTCATCCAGAAACCTTTCCCTTTGCCAGGTCTAAAAAATCAAAGAGGAAAAAAGTAATGTTACTGGAGTTCAGCAGGAGAGCTGAAACTACAGAGGAAGGGCTGCCTTACAGGGGCTGCAGGACTGAAGGATTAAGCTTCGGCCAGAAGAGGCAGCCTGGCGCCTAGGACAGGAACCAGGAAAGCCATACTTCCGTACTTTCTTTCCTACCTGTTGGAGCTATTTCCGCTACTCCCTACTGATCATCAGGCCCCTTTCTTCTCCCCCACCGCCCCGCCTCATGTCTGCCAACACTACCCTAGTGATGTTCCTAGAGGTCAGCCCTGTGGGCAACAGAGCAGTCCCAGAATGATGGAAAAGTGGTCTGGAGGTAGAAAAGGGAACAAAAAATTTACTAACCTACCTTATAAACATATTCATGATCTTGTTTTTGTCCTTTTGTCACATCTCTTGAAAGTCCAAAATAAAGTTAAATCAAGTCATCATTGATTCATGACTAAGAGCTAGTTTTGTCTTTTAATGTAAATAGTCTGAACAGTTACCCTAACCCGTGCTTGGATGGATTGGAAAAATCACTGAAAGATTTTTTGTTGGGGCATTTTGTCGTGGCTAAAATTTAACTTTTAAAAAATTATGCATGTTAACTATACAAGCAATTATCCTAAAATATAAAATGTGGACTTTTAGTGACACAATGATGAAGTGAATTTTGTTGCTGTTTAGGTGCAAAAGAAACGTGGAATTTTTTTTAAATCCTTGATTATTTTTTCAGATCTGTTTAAAGTAAGATGAATTTGCAAGGTTTCTATCGAGTCGGTCTCAAAAAAGAAGAGATTTTTAGCTTATCGAAGAGTGCCTGATTCAATTTATAATGTTAGTGAGCATTGTGTTTTGAGACACAGAAGGAGAAAGAGGGTATTTACTCTGTTCTTCAGATATATATGACCAAATAGTGAAAAGACGCCCACATTCAACTGTAATCATCAGTGATGGGCACTTTAATAAAACCTGAGCTCGGGAGTGTTTATAAAGTTGGGAAGTATTTTAGTCTTTACGGAGATTGTTTTAAAACAGGTCAAGTCTGGTGACATGTAGATCCCAAAGATACAAAGGTAGTCCAGGTCCCCCCCAGCTACACACAGTGGGAGTAGAGAGGCTTTCTCTCCCTCGCCTCTGGTGAGAGGAGCAGCGGGAGCTCGGGGCCTTCTGCCAGCTCCCGGGGTAGGTGGCAGCCCCCCCTCCCCCCCCGCCCCAGGTCTGCAGACTCAGCGCAGCCTCAGCGCAGGTCCCCGGTCATTCCTGTCTTTAGACGGGGCCATGCTTCTTGAAAC
The DNA here is from genome assembly GCA_004027205.1 of Ctenodactylus gundi. Lineage (NCBI taxonomy): Eukaryota > Metazoa > Chordata > Mammalia > Rodentia > Ctenodactylidae > Ctenodactylus > Ctenodactylus gundi. Next base: position 47,275 of record PVKB01003316.1, on the reverse strand, counting down.
TCTTGAGCCGTTTCTCCCGAGATTGCTTTTGTCCTCAGCGCTTGCTGCCCCTCACCTCCCCGACATCTCTCCTGCTTAGAGTTCCTTGTAGTCCAAACCTAGTGATCTTACTACATGCTTTAAAACCCATGTGTAGTCTGGAGCCCTGCCTGTCTCTTTTGAAGCACCTTTTCAGTTTAATTACAGGTTTGATGTCCGTTTTCCCTGCAGAATGTAAACACTAAGAGAACAAGGTTCACAAGTCTTTGCTTGATGCCTGTCTCCTCAGTGCCAAGCCTGATATGTCATGGAGAGCTGCAAAAAGAAAAAGAACTGGTTTCAAGCCATAGTCCTTCCACTGTTACCTTTAGTGTTTCACTTTTTGATATCTCAATTTGTATTGTATATGGTGGGAATATGATGATACAGGCTGCCATTTCCTGGGTGCTCAGCATGTCCCAGGTGCTGGGCTTTACGTGCGCTGATTTCTCACATTCATCAGAGAGCTGAAAAGCCTTGGAGTCACGCAGCTTGTAAGTTAAAAACAGGACAGCTTAAACACTGGATCTCCTTAATTTTGAAAGCAGATTGCTGTTAGTCATGCCTTCTTGCAATTGTCCTGGGAATACAACTGGTGAAGGAGAAAATATGTTTTAATGTGGGGTCTCATGGAAGCCCACGCTGAGAATGTCGCCACTGATGAGGAGTAGAGATGGAAAACTCTGAATCAGTTTTAGGGAATCAGACTATAAGATTAACCTCTCTGAAGAGGTAGGTGACCTCTAAATTGATTCTGAAGATAGTAGTGGGATCTAGAAATAAACCAGTGGAAGAGAACAGATAAATATCTCATGTACAACTCCAAAAATTCCACCTGATTTATATAAATAATTTCTCTGTCAGAGAGGGAACGTAACTGCCCATCCTGTAATTTGAGCTGTGCATGGCTACTTCCTTCCAACGAGCACACTCCAGAAACAGGAAAAGATGTAGCAAGTGAAAATAAGACAAACGAGGGGCTGGAAGAATAGTAGAACAGTTAGATTGCTTGCCTTGTGCAAGCACACGTGCCTGAGTTTCACCCCTCAGCATCACATAAGGTAGATATGGTGGCACATGCCCATAATCCCAGTACTTGGGAGGCTGAGGCAGGGGGATTGCTGTGAGTTCAAGGCCAGCCTGATCGGCCTCAAAAAAATCAGTCAAATTAATTAAACAAATGACATTGCATCAAATTAAGTTTCTGAACCACAGAGGACCTAATAGTTAAGAGACAAGCTATGGAATGGGAGAATATATTTGCAAGCCACACATCATCTGCTAAGAAGTTAATATCCAAAGTATATAAGGAACTCAGCCAATTCAGTTGCAAGAAAAAAAATCCAATTAAAAAATTGGGAAAGGACCTGAATAGATACTACTCAAAGGAAGACTTCCAAACCAGTACCAGATACCTGGGGGGAAAAGTTCAGTTTGCTATGGTTTTGGTCTGGAGTGTTCTCAAAAAGCCTTATGAATTTGGAATGGTTTGCTTATACAGTTGGGAAGGCGGTCTGGATGGAAGGGGTGGATGCTTGGAGCTTGATTTGAAAGGATTGTGTCAACTTGTTGGGATTGGGAATTCCCCAGGGAAGAGCTTTTAGGTTTGTGTTATTGAGTTGTGGGCCAGAAAGTCAGAGGGCATTGCCTGTTCCCCACACCCTGTAGCTTGATCTAAGTACTGGCGGGAAGAAGAGACATCATTACAGCGTTTTCCTGGGAAAGCTCTGGCCTTTGCCTGAGTCTCCAGATGCCTTCTCCCTCCTCTCACTTGGCTCCTGCCTCCCTTGGCTTCTGTCTGCGGTACGGCGAGCAGCTCTGCAGCCTCTCCACTCCACCTTTGCTGCCGGCCATGAGTGGCCTGTGTGAGGCCTTCTGAGTCTAATCTTTCCTCCCTTCCGTTGTGGGTGTTAGATATTCTGTCACAGCAATGAAAAGTAACTAAGACAGGTTCAGTATAACTAATCACAGGGAAATGCAAATTAAAACCACAATGACATATTATTTCACATTCCTTAGAATGTTACCAAAAAGACAAAAAATAACAACTGTTGAGGATATGGAGAGGAGAGAAAAACTCTTATTTTTTTTTGGCAGGAAATACAGTCTTTATAGAAAACAAAAATTTTCCTTCAAAAATTAAAAATAGAACTTTCATAGGACATGGCACTCTCTGCCTGCCTAGTGGACCTAAAAAGGAGGCGCAGCAGCCTTGCCCCAGGGCCCCGCACCATGCTCACTGCAGAGCACCATAGGAGCCACGTCAGTATCCACACTGATGGCCATCAGTGAATAAATGAATAAGGCAAATGCAGGCCCTGCATCATCCCACATGCCTGTGGACCCAGTTCCTGGTGGGCAGGGAGAAGCTGAGGCAGGAGGATTACAAGTTCAAGGCCTGCTTGGACAACTTAACTTAGTAAGACCCTGTCTCAAGAGAAAATAAACCAGGTTTATGTCTATATTTTTAGTACTGTGGGGGTCTGAGGCAGGAGGATCACAATATTGAGTCTACTCCTGGGCAACTTGGTGACTTAATGAAACCTTGTTTCAAAAAAAAAAAAAAAAAAAAAAAAAAAAAGCTAGGGTTGTAGTTCACTGTGAAGGCTCTGGGTTTAGTATCCAGTATGGAAAGAAAAAAACAAAAAAACAAGCGTAAATTAATGTATTTATTTGTTTACTTCTGCAGTACTGAGGATTGAACATAGTAGCTCCCTCTGACCTACATCCCCATCTCTTTTTTATTGTTTGAAATAGGGTCTCACTAAGTAGTTGTCCAGACTGGGCTGGAATTTGGGGTTCTCCTGCCTTCGTCTCCCAAAGTGCTGGTAATACACACCTGTGCTGCCAGGCTTGGCCAGTAAAGAAAATTTAAGACCCTGTCTCATTGGTAGAGTGCTTACCTAATAAGAACAAAGTCCTAGATTCAAATCTCACTACTGCCCTCCCCCTAAAAACACAAAGAAATATGCCATATGTATGCAATGGAATACTATTCAGCTTTTAAAAAGGAGGAAAAATTGGAACCAATGGAGCAGGCCTGTAATATCAGCACTCCGAGAAGGTGAGGCAGGAAGATTGCAAGTTTGAGTCTACCCTGGGCAGTTTTTAGTGACAGCGAGACCCTATATCAAAATCAAAAATAAAAATGGACCAGGGATGTAACTCAACGTGAATGCTCCCGGTTCAGTCCCCAGTACTACAAAAATGTATGTGTGTCTCTGTGTATATGTGCGTGTATCTGTGTGTCTGTGTGTGTGCGTGTGTCTGAACATCGTGTTTATACCATAAATCTGTGTCTTCTGTTTGTCACTTATGCTTTGGTAAACTGAACTAAGATAAGTACAGTAAACAGATCAGCTTACCTAAACGTGCACAAGATCCTGTATTCACATTACAAGGCTGTTCTACCCACCCCACCCCCATCAAAAAAGAGAAGGAAATGTGGCTTATGTGTACGATGGAATATTATTCAGCTTTTAAAAAGATGGAAAAGCGGGAGCCGCTGGAGCAGGCCTGTGACAAAAAGCACCATCTGTCTTGTCTGTGTCTCGCTGGGTGTTCCCAATGCTTCCGCTTGCACTTGGTGCTTGTATTTGGCTCATTATTCTCAATAAAGAACACCTACTCTGTATATTGTAATATGAAAACCTAAATAGGAAGATGCATATACTTCAAAGCCAGAACTGACAAATATTTCATTTTACTTTAGTAAGAAGTTAATAGTAGGGGAAACCAGATATGGGTTTGTAGGAATCTCTATGTAATCTTTGCAATTGCTTTGAAAATTTAAAAATGATTCTAAAATTAAGTTTAATTTTCAAAAGGAACATGGCAAGGAAAAGAATCTCTAGTTCACTTTTAATCTTGCCGTGAGCCTGAAGTAAACGAAAGAGGCCTGGGTGCTCTGGGCTGATTGTGGTGTAAAGTGGGGCAGTTCCTCCTGGCTGTTGGCTTATGAAGCCATGGTGGTTCATTTGCAGAATCAGAGAATGCAGCACTTCTAAATGTCCTCCTATGGAATTTCCTACTGGCACGACTTTTTTCCCTTTTGCTTCTGCCCAGTAGCAGTCCCTTGAGTGGCATTTGCTGTCCTAGTTAATCAGAGGATAGGAGAAATGAAAAACTCTCCTCTTCCCCCTCCCACGAAGTTTCAATGGGCCCTGGGAATGTAGGTCACGTTGCATCACTGTGGAGAGAAGCGGGCAGGAAGGTATTTATGAAGCGCTGCCAGCCTCCCTTTGGATTCCCAGTCATGCTGAACTGGTGTGGAGTCGCTGAGGTATCGTGTTTGCCGTGTGGTCCCGCAATGCTACATTTTCATCAGTGATTGCACAGAAATACATACACAGGCTTTGCTTAGTTTCCATCCACAAGCTTTTGTCTCTGATTCATTATTGGCATATTGCAGCAATTTATATTAATTTCGTCAGAGAGATGTTTGAAATATAGAACTACTACCACGTGTACATAAAAAAAATCTGTTTGGTAATCACATAAGTGTATTTTGCAATTTACATATAATCATATGCTCAATAACATCTTGATTAGCATACAGAAACCACAGATTCTTTTTTTAATTTTTAAGTCATGTTTAATGTATGCTGGGGCTAAGGCATGTGATCAGTGGGAAAGCACAAGCACTTGTCTTGTACTTTCAGGCCCTGGGTTCAATACCCAGCACCAAGGGGAAAAAAAAGCCAGTCTGGTCTGATTGTGTTTTAAGTGCGTATTTTTATTTTATATACCACATGCTGCTGCTTGGTTGTTTGTGAGACATTGCCTGCCAGAATGTACTGATACTGACCTTGTCATAGATAATAAGTAACCTAATAGCAAAAACCAACCCTAAATCTTACTCTGTTGCCACTCTTTGCTTATTTTCATCAAAATAATCAGTGGTTTGGCTAGGCGTGGTGATGCACACCGTTAGTTCCAGCACCCTGAAAGCTGAGGCAGGAGGACCAAAAGTTTGAGTCCAGTCCAAGCAACTTAATGACTTAGTGAGACATTGTATCAAAAAATAAAAAGGAGTCGAAGTGAAGCTCTCTCTGAAGGTCCTGGATTTAATCCCCAGCTCTGCAGAGGTAGGGGAGAGAGGGAAGGAGACAGAGAGAAGTCCAGATGCATGCTTTAGAGTCCCAAATAAAGTATGACCATATTTGTATTTTATTTCATCTTCAAAGAACTTCACAAGAGACTTTCTGGAACATGATACTTGAATGAACAGCAGTTGAAATATTTATATTAATTGACTAATATAAAGATTGTGTCACAGAGTTGTCTTATATGATTGGTGTGAAATGTTATCGTATGAAATCAAGTGTCTGCATCACATTAATAAAATTATTTGAATGTCTTGAACAAGAACTGGAGTTCTACGGTTAGATGAGAGCTGGGGGAAAAAATACCAGCCTCTGAAGGGGAAAAAAAAAGCTGTAGAATCTGTAGGAGGGCACTCTAGTGTCTGGCTACAAATAATGACACCATGTGGCCAAACTGACCTTGCTGGCCAGGTAGGAGGTAAGATGCAGCTCCCACTATGGCTTGCTAGTAGGGCTCCTTGCCTAGTCTGGAACTCAGGCTCCTGAAAGTCGTGTCTGGACAAATTTTTATAAATGGGGTACTCTTGTAAAAGGCAGTTGATTTTTCATTTTAGCCAGTCTTCTTCCCAGCTAGGAAACTATTCTTTATAATTAAAATCATATGCTTACCACCTTAATGTTTTTCCCTTGATCACTTGTATTTTCTTCAAGCAGCATAATAATGACACTTGGGTTATACTACCTGGGGTGGAGAAGAGAAACAGTCACTTACTGGCCGTGTACAACCTGCTCATCCCTGTGCTGAGCGTGCTGTCCGTTCACAGGCACAGCCACAACCCTGGGATATTGCACTCGTGACAATCATTAAGTGATGGGTCCAAAATAAGAATCATACAAAGAAACTCTTGATAGCATAAACCTGTTCTTAAAAGCTAATTAATTTTTTTGTTATGGGATCAACCCTAAGGCCTTCACATCCCCAGGCCCCCTCCCTTTCTTTTTTCTTTTTTTCTTTTCTTTTCTTTTCTTTCTTTTTTTTTTTTTTTTGTGCCCACTCTGGGCTCAAATTTGAATCCTTCTGCCTCAGCCTCCCAGAGTGCTGGCATTACAGGCCTGCGCCATCAGACCTCACTAAGCCAATTTTCTTGATCAGATTTATTTAGGAAGCCTGTTGTACGGCCTCCAAAGTATGGATGGATGGATCTTGTGTTTGTGCTCTGGGTGCATTTTTAAAGAATATACTTATAAAAAAAGAACATATAAGAAGAATATATTTATGCCACTTAAAATCAGTTGCCAGTTATATTTATAAGGTAAAGTGTGAGATTATATGCAATACAGAGTTATAAAATCTCTTCCTACTCCTGTTGTAGCTTTTTGTCCAGATGACAAAAGTAAGCTATAAATTGAAGAAAATGAACTTTTTTTTGAGACAAGGTTTTGCTCTATAGTCTAAGCTGGTCCTGAACTTACTATGTAGCCCAGGCTGGCCTTGAACTCACAGCAGCCGTCCTGCCTCAGCCTCCCAAGTGCTGGAAGAAAATGAATAATTTAGAAGAGTAAGAACTGCTTAACCCCTGTATGCAGCATATATAAGATATTACATAACAAAATCTTTCAGACTGTAAATGTTGTAAATGTAGAAGAAAAAATTATTGATCTCTGACCTTTGGTTTTGTTACATATAAAATGCAGATAATAGCTGCTCCATAGTGAGAATGATCTTATGGACATAAAAGACTAAGCGTATTGTTTAGGACTTGGGACACTCTGCATAAGCTATATCTGGGGCTGTTAATAATGCAGATGTGCTGATAAGGAGAATAAAAATCCCCAGGCTGTTGGGCAGGTCACTGGATGCTGCCCTAGTCTGGTGACTTACTGTAAGGGGCGTGTCATTCTTGCTCTGACCACAGCTCAGGATAGGTGAACAAAGGCTCTTGCTGATCCTAGTGTGCTGGAGCATGAAGTTGCAAGGACGTGACACCCAGTGTTCTGATCACACTTCAGGACCACACCTTAACTGCAGAGACTGTTGGTAGATTTAGTAAAATCACAAGCTCAGGAAGAGACTGTGGATAGCGCTGTCAAACACAAATAATTCTTATAGTGGGTTACTATGGATTACTTACTAGAAGAGGGGAGATTTGCGCTGGATCTTGTGGAGAAAAGAGTTAACTTTGCAACAGCTGCCCAAGTCTGTCTTTAGGAGGTAATATTTAAGGAGGAATGATGGAAGAATATGAAAAACCTGTAAACATTATTAATACATGTTCCACATTTATTCCATTAGCCCCCATCTTTACTATAAGCTACTTGGTAGTGAGCTTGGCATTAATTTGCCATAGACCTCCATTTCCTCACAAGTATTCTCCATGGAATTGTGGTGATGACTGAACAAGAGCATGCATGTAAAGAGCTTAGCACAGAGGCTGGTCTAGAGTAAGTCCGCGGTGAAAGTTGTTATTATAGGTACTGCTAGGAAGTATGGCCTCAGAGTGAAAGCTAGCTCTTTATTTATTTAACCTTTTTCCTTTAGGATCACGCTAGAGAAATGTTAGAGAAGTAAATCGCCAAATAGAGGATTTACCCAGACCCCTTAAGTGCTGCGCATGGAACTCCAAGCCTATACACTGGCCTTCATCTTCAGCCCATTTTTTTGGTTTTTGATTTTGAGACAGGGTCTCACTAAGTTGCCCATGTTGTGCTCAAACTTGTGATCCTCCTGCTGCAGCCTCCCAGAGTTCTGGGACTACAGGCCTGTGTCATCATGCTGGCCAGAGGACATTTTATATGAGTGTTAGAATTTTATAACTCCAGGTTACTAATGAAAGGAGACTGATACTACTTCGGCAGAATACTAGGGAAGAAACCTCTTCTTTACTCCAGGCCTGTCTCCCCAAGTTAGATCCACAGACTCTCCTCTCCCCGAGCCCTAGGGCTTTAACTTCACATTATTCCTTCTTCTTTATCAAGTCTGTGGGTGAGTTGGGCTGGGAAGAGTGTGGGCAGGTAGCAGAGCAACTCTGTGTACTTACAGATCCTTAGCAAAGCGAGAGTGTCCCATCCCAGGCACATAGAATCCCAGTTGGATGCACAGCTGCTAGAGCCTTGATTTGGCTTGATCTGGTTCAGCTCAGTAGGCATTCACTCACACCCAGCTGTGTCAGACCTAGAGATACACATGCAGTGTTCAAATCCAGCCTCTGTGAAACCCATTTAGGATGGCAGGTGTGGTGATCTGAGCTAGGGGTTTTTCTTTACTTTCTTGTTTGCTTGTTTGTTTTTTGTTCATGCTAGGGATCAAGCATTTAGATAAATACACTTCTACTGAGCTATATTCCCAGTCCTGAGCTAGGTTTTTTCTGAAGCGTTTGGGGAGGGGTGGTAGGAAGTACTGGGGATTGGATCCCGGGCCTTGCACTGAGCTATATACATTGCAGTCTAATTGAATCTTTATTATGAGACAAGATCTTGTTAAGCCTCCAAGTTGCCCAGGCGGGGCTTAGATTTGTGATCCTCCTGCCTCAGCTTCCCAGGATTGCAGGCATGTGCCACCATGTGTGGCTCTGAGATAGGTTGTTGAAACTTGGAGCTGACTAGAAGGTAAGAAGAGCCAGGCCCAGTGGCTTGTCACTTGTAAACATGGGTCAAGTTGGGAGATTAGAAGGTCGATTTTTTAAAGTACAGGACAGTAACAGTGCCCCTACTGGCATGTATCCCCCTCCCCACCTCCACCCAGCACTTCGGATGGAGCCCTTAGGACCCTAGGCCCTTCTGTGCATACTCTGACCCGGTCCTCCCTGGTCTAAGCTGCAGAGCTCCCACTGTGCCCCTCTAACCAGGAACGGAGACTGCCACATGAGCCATTCACAGAACAGGGCTGAGCTTACAGCTGTTTATGGGCTCATGACAAAATAGTGCACTAGATCCCAATGGGTGAGCACCAAGGGAGTTCTGCTGGCCTCAGTGAAGCCTGGGAGAGAGAGAGAGAGAGAGAGAGAGAGAGAGAGAGAGAGAGAGAGGCAGGGCTCAAGCTGAGCAAACCTGAGGTAGGAGAATTGCACACCCAAAACGGTAAAGGAGCAAGGGACAGTCAGAGAGAAGCTGTCAGAAAATGAGGCTCCCTTAAAAATAGGACTTCATGCAAGGGGTTGCATATGTTGAAAAGGCCTACAACTGGCACCCAACACAGGCCAGAGGGCTGGAGTCCTTCTTAGTAACTGCCTCTGGCTCCTGTGTGGTTGGGATGTTTTCAGACACATACCTGGTCATCAGTGGAGTGACTGGGGCAGTTCTGATAGTCCTATAGGTGCCGAGTCTCTAGCTAACTTTTGAAAGAGGGGATCCCCAGCATCCCCAATAACAAGATAGAACATGCAGAGTATTGAGTGTTGTTCTTAAACTTTCTCTGCCAAGGAGAAAGCCTATCAGGGTGAAAGTAAATGCAGCCAGGGTCAGAAGAAAGTGACTTTAGCACTATGTTAACTCAGATTTCTGAAAGAGTTTTCCTGCACTTGACATATAAGCTGTTTTTAAGTTTTTTGGTTATAATTTTTCACTTGGGAAAACAGACTTAGAAAATAGTGAAAATAGTATGAGTTCTGGGGCACAGTCCTGGCTAACTACAGGTGACAAGCTCGGAAGAAAAGTAAGTGAGGTGGCCAGGTGGAGACTCGGTACAGTGCATGCCTATGGGCCCGAGGCAGGCAGGACCCAGCATCTACCACTAGCCCTCTGTAAGAAAGCTGCTCCATCCCTGGGTTTTTAGATTTCCAGGAGAAAACAGGAATTAGGAATTTTATGTGAATCTTCCTGGTTTTAAATATTAGCAACAAGTTTATACTTTTTCCAGGATCACCATGGAAGACAATTTTTTTTTAGAAAAAGCGTACTGTTTTAGGGCTGCAAGCTTTGCATTTGTGGTGCTGTGGGGTGGAGAGAAAACACCACCTGAGAATTAGGTGGCTAGCGGGAGATGCCACTCACCACAGTTTTAGGCAGTGTTCCCAGTGAGGAACACTGGGAACGAGTTGTTACTGAGTAAGTAAATCAGCTTGGATAAACTTAGTTTAGCTTTCAGTGTTTTTCAATTTAGAATAGAGAGACTGATGCAGGCCTAGAGGGTTTTATTCAGGTTGTTGGGGTTTCCCCTAGCTGTACATTAGAAGGCAGAATTCAGCCAGGACCTGCCCTTGCATCTTCAGGGCCCACTGCTCCAGCATGCTTTCTTCTTTCACTGAAGCTTAGAGCTTTACCTAAAAGTTAAAAAAGAAATTAAAAGAAAGTCTACACTGTTATACTTTGAAACAAGACTGACTTCGTTTAGTCTTTTTCTTCCTTTATCATTGTCAGTTTTTTAATTTTTGATAGCATTACCTAACAAGAAGGGATACAGAATATGCCTTAAATTGCATTAAGACCTCAACATATTAAATGGGAATAGCAGTGCTACTGCTAGAAAATGAGCCATTTTCCCCAGGAAAGTCAGTACAGTACTGCCTGTGTGACAGTTCGGTCTTTTCTGTTTAGAGCAAAGGAGGGGATGTTTCTGAACCCCCAGGCATTCTGCAGGATCTTCTTTTAAAACAAAATCTGCCTTTTTGTTTTTAATAAATAATTTGTTAATAGGGGATGTTTCTGACCCCCCAGGCATTCTTCAGGATCTTCTTTTATAACAAATCTGCCTTTTTATTTTTAATAATTTGTTAATGTCTTAGGCAGGATTATTTTTGTTGCAGTTATCAGAAAGCAATTCAAAACATCATGTTGAAAAAAGTGGTGGTTCATGCTTGCAATCCCAGCACGCTGGGAGGCTAATGCAGGATGCAGTCAAGCCAGTAGTACTGCAAATTCAGTGCCAGCCTGTGCAGCTTAGTGAGAGACCCTGGCTCCTTTTTTTTTTTTTTTTTTTTTTGGTGGTGATGGTGGTGGTGCTAGGGATTAAGCCTAGGACTGTTAACACTGAGTTACTTCCCCAGCTCATTTTGATTTTTGTTTTTTGAGATTAAATCTCACTAAGTTGCCTGGGCTGGGCTGGAAATTGTGATAATCTTGAGTTAGCTTCTCAGAGTGCTGGGATTATAGGCCAGCACTGCCATGCCCAGCTCAATAAATAAATAAATAAATAAATAAATAAAATAAAAGGAGGCCGGGGAACTGTGGATGTAAATCAGCTGTAGTGTACCTTTGGACTCAAACCCTGTCCCAGTGAAGAAGGATTCAGGTGCATTTGCCGGAGGGTTATTAGAGCCCTTGCGAGGAAGGACTTTGGTATCGACTAGGTGAGGACAGGAAAGCCTAGGCACCCCTCTATCCCAAGCACTGTTGTAGACTACATCTTAAGACAGATCCTCCCTTTCACTCTCCTTCCCTCATCTGTCCATTGTAGGCAGGCTTTCTCCTGTGGACTCTAGAGCACAGGTGGGTAGCCTGAGGCACACCCCTAATTAGACCTCTTCACCAAACTTTGTGTTGATTGACTGTCTAATTTGGGTCATTTGTCCAGCTTTGACTAACAAGGGATGTTTGGAGCCCCACAGTAAATTACATATTGCTTAGAAAAAAAAAAAAGTGTTACTGTAGGTAAGGGAACACCTCTAGGAGAAGGTCTCTTCTAGTCGCCTCCTGTCTTCCTTTTAAAGTGACAGTACATAGCTGGGCTGGGTGTTACAGGCCCACATTCCAGTTCTCTGAGAGGCTGAGGCAGGAGGATCACATGTTCAAGCTCAGCCTGGGCAACTTAGTCACTTAGTGAGACCTGGTTTGAAAATCAAAAATAAAAAATGGGTTGGAGATATGACCCATTGTGAAGGTCCTCAGATTTCCAGTGCCACACACACACGAAAAAGACAATACATTAAGTATATACTTCTCAGGACTTTGGAGACTGACCAAGTTATAGCCGTATTATTTTTCTCTCCTACCTCTACCACTATGTTTTTTTGCAAAAATTATACTTATTGAATGCTTGCTGCATAATAAATGTTGAATAAACAGAAGGTATTAACTATTATGGGTCTAAGAAAATCTCACAGTGTTTGAGACAGGGCCTTTCCCTGTAGTGCAGGCTGGTCCCGAGATCACTGTAGCCCATGCTGGCCTTAAACACACACAGTCCTCCTTCCTCAGCTTCCAGAGTGCTGGGCTCTCTTGGGGAAGTGAACCCAGGGTCTTGTGATTGCTAGGCAAATACTTTTAACTGCTGAGTTTTCAGTCATTTATACTATTTCGTTCTCTTTGCAAAACAAAATCAAGTTGCTGTTTAGGCAGTTTGATGCCCTGGGAAGGGAACTAAATAACACTAATGATTTGGATTCTAGTTCCGATTTGAAAGTAGTTATTTTCTAGGTAACCTTCAACAGATTATGACCTCTCAGTCTCTTTCCTCCTCAGTAAAATGGAGATTGTAATAAGAGCTGCTTTGAACATAGGGCGTTGTGAAGATTAAATAAGAGAACATATGCAAGAATATGGTAGATTTTCTCTTTCCCTAGGAAAGTTCCCTGACCCTTTTCTAGGTAGGGAAGTTACTGCTTTTGTATGCCTATTTTTAGTAATTGCCACTACCATTTTTTTTTTCTCTAAGAATGGGGTTTGCTTTACAGCATTTTTTAAGTATCCTTGCTTGTAAATGGTGAAGTCTTTTAAAGCCAAAACTATTCTGGAAATTTCATAGCCTCCAAAAGCTGGCGCCTTTCTTGGGTACTTTGAAAGAATTGTCCTGATGGAGAACTGAAAAATGGCTTGGATTTATGGAAGAGAGGACAAAGGAGGGTGGAGGCTGACATTAGAGAGCTCCCTTCCAGCCTGCCTGGAATGTTGTGTCAGCCTTAGCATCTGTATTGAGTGCCTTTGTCATGGTAATTTGAGGGCTTCTGTTATTTGTAAAATGTTTAGGATGTAAAATATTTTGGGATTAAGACAGTCACATGCAAAAATCCTCAATAAGATCTTGGCAAATAAAATCCAGCAAGTAATGAGAAAGATCACAAACCATGGTCAAGTGGCTTCACTCCTGAGGTGCAAGGTTGGTTTAACATCCATCCGTCCATCGGTGTAATACACCACATCAACACAAGCAAGAACAAAAACCACACGATCATCTCAGTTGATGCTGCAAAGGCCTTAACAAAATCCAACATCCATTCGCGATAAAAAAAACCCTGAGGAAAATAAGTATAGAAAGGCCTTACCTCAAACTGATAGAAGCCATATATGCCAAACCTTTTGTAAATATCATAGTAGATGGGCAACAGAAATGAAAAAGCAGTTCTCAGACGAAGAAGTCCAAAAGGCCAGTAGATACATGAAAAGGTGTTCAATATCCTTAGCCATTAAAGAAATGCAAATCAAAACATCACTAAGATACCGTCTAACTACAGAGAGAATGGCCTATATCAAGAAGTCAAACAGCAATCAATCTCTGAGGCTGTGGGGAAAAAGGAACCCTGTTACACTGCTGCTGGGAATGTGAACTGGTTCAACCACTATGCAGAGCAGTATGGAAATTCCTCAAGGGGCTGTAAATAAATATCCCCTTTGATACAGAGATACCTCTAATGGGAATCTTTCCAGAAGGGTGAAAAGCATCATATAAAAGAGATCAATGTATACTTATGTTCATAGCAGCATAATTGACAAGAGCTAAAATGTGGAAGACACCAAAATACCCATCAGCAGACCAATGGATACATAGATGTGGTGTATGTACACAATGGAGTTCTACTCATCTATAAAGACAGGTAGTTTTGAGCCTTTTGTAGGTATCTGGATGCAACTTGAGACCATCATTCTCAATGAAGTAAGTCAGACACAGAAGGTTAAAAATATCACATGGTTTCTCTAATATGAGAAATCCAGAATACATTCATTTTGTAGAACTAAATGGGGAGGATAGTGGGTGCTAGTGGGGAGGGAGAGGGTGCAGGAGGGTCAAAAAGGGAGAGGGAACAGGTTTGTAATTTTGACACGATATATATGTGCACAAAATACTCAAGTTCAATGTAAAGATTATATATCACACATGTACATATCAGTAAAATGGGAAAAGGCACATTAAGCAAGATAGCAACTTTAACTGCAAGTAAGGCAGAAAATGAGTTTATACAGGTAGCATTTTGTGGGTGAATAAAACTGAAACTTTTTTTAAAAAGAGAGAGGAAGAGTATGATCCAGGAGTAACTTAAAGCCAGCAAAGGTAACTGTGAGTACCAAACCTGGCTTAGAATTTTAGTCACCGATTTTCAAATACGCTTTTTAGTACCTTAAGAGTCTCAAGCCATCTTAAAGTGCGTGAAAATAAGTAAAAGCTGGTCTTAGCACCTGACATTGGTGTATGTAGCCAGGGAAGATTATAGGACATGTGCTCCTTGGCTGTTTTCTGTATGAAAACACCCCATTGTCTACCTTAGCCACACTCTTGCCTGTATTTACTGCTCTTTTTCTTCTGCATGTCACCTGAAAAACAACTTAATTTCTACATATATGTGTGTGTATATTTTGTCTTTCTTTCCTTTTTTTGAGATAGGTCTTACTCTGTAGTTCATGCTGGACTACACTCACTAGGGAGCCCAGGCTGGTTTCAAACTTATAGCAGTTCTCCTGCCTCAGCCTCTGGAGTGCTGCACCATGCCTGGCCGGTGTGGTGCTGGGGAACTGAACTCAGGGCCTTCATGCTTGCTAGGCAAAGCAATCTAACCAGCTGTCCTATTCCTCTAGTCCCTCTAGCCATATTTTTAACTTCCCATCCTTTGACACTTTGCCTCACTGTTCCTCCTCAGATTAAGTGGTACCCATGTTTTGCCTAAAATGCATTTTTACGTGTACAACTTAGAAGATAATGAAGTGTATCCTGTCCTTGTGTTTTTTTTAAGTCAGTTTATTTCCTGTTTAAAGTGTTATGAATTGTGTTCATAACTGCTGGATGATGAAAGAGTGAACTTGAAAAGTATTACTTTTATTCAGTATGTGTGTTTATATTTACTTTTAATTTTTAAGTTTATTTGTTTATTTGTGGTAGTGGAGATGGAGCCCATGACCTTCACATTGAGCTGTATCTCCAACTGATTTTTGATTGATCTTGAGACAAGGTCTTGCTAAGACACTAAGTTGCCCAGGCTGGACTTGAACATTCAGTTCTACTGCCCAGGACCCCCAGAGTGCTAGGATTAAGATCTGTGCCATAAGGTCCAGCACTTTTTTTTTTTTTTATGAATGTGTAATTCTGACAGGTTACATAGCATCAGGTTTTCTTAATAGCTATTTTTAAAATTCTATGTAGGTATTGAATAGTCATTTATTCTTACTATATTGTGAATTAGCCAGTTAAGTTTATTGTTTAAAACAATGTTGCATTTATTGTAAAACTGGTAAAGTGCTCAATTTTAACACTTTAACATTTCAAAGCACATGTAACAGTTTTGGAACATCTGGCAATTTAAGATTATTGATTTTTTATTAGCTTTATTCACTATTTCATTCTTCATTCATTCCTTCTTCTTCTTTAAATCTGAACAGAATTAAGAGCAAACTGCTTTAACTGCCTCAGATGAAGATGCACTGGTAATGTAGTCAGGCATTTTGGCCTGCCCTTCAGAGAGAAGGTAACGAGCTCTCCCAGTGTAGCCCAGTTGAGCACACGCGTTACTTAACAGTTATAGTAGAGTTTGCGTTTTAGCCAAGGATTGTAGCCTTTTCACTTAAGATACCTGAATAAGATTTAAAATTTTAAGCATAACCCTGAACATGATATTTCCAATATAAAATAACCTAACAGAATTTGATATTTGTTCATTTTCCCTGAAACAAAAACTGTTAAATAGCACGCCTCTGTCACTGCGCACATCTGGTAAAACTGAAGGTAACTTTAGAGATGGAATCTCTACTTCCTATTTACATTCGCTTCCCCCCAGGAAACATCCTACCGTATCTGCTATGGTATGTGCAACCATACCCAGGGGTAGTGCTGGGGAATTGAACTCAGGGTCCCAAGTCTGCTCTTAGGTTTTTTCCAGCTTCCCTCTTCCCAGCTCCTGTTTTCTTCTCTCCCCACACAGCGCACCTCAGGACAAGGAAGATCCTAAGCACGACTGTAAAATGGGCAGAAGTTCTTCAGGCAGACCTTCTGGGCCCAGTGTCTTTGCCCAGGCTGTGCCAGCTCTCTGTGTGTGAGCATTCCTGATCATGACGACAGGAACCCCCAGGAATGGAGTTCTTCCTGCATGTTTGCTATTGTACATTTATTGTGGGGGAAGAGAATGGCTATTTCATAGAATATGAATCAGAAAAATTCCTGGAAGTGCTTTAGTTTTTTTAAAAAATCCTGCTTCTATCTACTAGTGAAAGGAATAAGGGTGCTTAAAGTTAAGATGTAATTTAAGATGAGTCACTGAAGGATAATATGGAACACAGACACTAAATAGGAAATATGAAAGGAATTTCAGCCCCTGGAATTGACCAGTTACATATTCCAGCAAGGAATAGGATGCCTCAATCAGACTTTAAACAAATGTGGCAAAAATGGAAACATTCTGTACAAAAATGCACATTCATCTGAAAGATAACATTTTTACCATTGCCAAACCAAAATGTGAATTTAAGGATAGATTTGGCAGTTCTATTTACATATTTAAAAGAACACGAGGCCAGACGTGATGGCCCACTCCTGTGAACCCAGCAACACATGAGGTTGAGGCAGGAGGAGCCCAAGTACCAGGCTAGCCTGCACACCTTAACGACACACACATGCACACCTAAGGATCAAGGTAGCTCTGAAATTTCCAGAATAGACCTTTACATTCCCCAGAGCTATAGACCGAGAGCCAGCAGGGCAAAGGAGTCTTCAGTGGCCATCCAAGGCACCTCACTAAGCAGTGTTCATTGTGGAGTGTCTCCCGGGTGCCGGTAAAGAGCCAGGGCTCTGCTGTACGCTCGTCTGCCGCAGCAGAAGAGGAGCCGGGAGAGGCAGCCGGGAGGACACATATCGGACAGAATGCCAAAGAAGCTCTTCAACTCAGAACTATTTATTGAGATGATACTGTTAGCCCAGGGTTTGGGGGGGTGGGGTTGGGGAGAAGAGAGACAGAGACAGAGAAACAGAGAGAGAGAAAGCAGCCAGGCCCAAGGCACACACAGTCCCCAGTAGTCTGGAAGGCTGAGGCAGGAGGATCACATGTTGAAGCCTAGCCTTAACCAAAAATAAAAATGGGCTATGGATGTAGTTCATTGTGAAGGCCCTGGGATCAGTTCTCAGTAACACACGCACACACACACACACACACACACACACACACACACACACACAGGAAGTGATTGCCATGGACTATAACTTGAACTTCAGCTTTTACAAATACTACACTAATGAAAAAATTAATGTGATAAAGTAATATAACAATTAATATACCAAGAGGCAGGAAAAGAACAAGAGTCACAAGTTGAGAAGTTTGCAGGGACCAGAATAGAAAGGGGAATAAAGTAGGCCCAGGGGAACTGTGAGATGCTGTCAAGTCCATGACCAGCCTAAAGAGGTGCCCTTCCCAGTGCTGATTGTAGACTCCACGTCTGTTTGTTCATCAAGTATTTACTGAATGCCACCCTGCATGCCATGTCCTTGTCCGGCACTGGGGATTAAATGGGTAAATCAAAGGGATAAAGTCCCTGCTGCTGAATTGGCACTCATCTTCCTTTAATTGACAAATGACACTTACACATATCACGTACATGTTGTTTTGAAATATGTGTATATTGGAATGGATAGATTGGCATAATTAACATATATATTACTTCACATACTTAAACACCTTTTTGTGATTAGAACTTTAAAGATCTACTGTCTTGGCAGTTTTCCACATAGATAGCATATTGTATGATAGTTTTTTACTCCTTTTTATGTGAAACTTGGTGTCCTTTAACCCACACGTCCTCTCCTTCTGTGTATAAAGGCTGAACAGTATTCCCTTGTGCGGATACACTACATTGTCTTGGCCCATTCTCCCCTGGTGGGCACTCAGGTTGATTCCTGAGGCTGCCTACTGTGATTGGGGCTCCAGTGAGCATGGGGGTGAGGTTGTCTCTACACAATTTGGTTCCTTTGACTATATACACAGCAGAGGGTTTGCTAGATCACATAGAAGTCCTTCCTTTCTTCTTTTTTTATTGCTTTCTTTCTTAGCACCGGGAGTTGAGCCCAGTATCTTCACATTGAGTTACATCTCCGCACACTTATTAGTTTTGATTTTGAGACAGGGACTTGTTAAATTGACAAAGTGCCTAGGTTGGTCTTGAATTTGCGAAACTCCTGCCTCAGCCTTCCAGAGTGCTGGGATTATAGTCCTGTGTCACCATGCCTCACTACTTTAGTTTTTCACGAAGTTCATAATGTTTGTTTTCAATAATGGCCATACTATGCTTGCTTTTTTTTCTTTTCTTTTTTTCTTTTTCTTTTTCTTTTTCCTTTTTTCTTTTCTTTTCTTTTTTTTTTTTTTTTTTTTTTTTTTTTTTTTTTTTTTTTTTTTTTTTTTTTGAGGGGGAACTGAGGATTGAACCAGCAACCTTCACACTGAGCTACATCCCCAGTCCTTTTGAAAATTTTGAAACGGTCTCACCAAATTTTCCAGGCATGCTGGGCTCAAATCTGTGATCCTCATGCCTCAGATTCCCAGAGTGCTGGGATAACAGGCCTGTGCCACTATGCCCACTAACCTTTAGCAGAGAGAAGTGAATAACAGACAGCTACATAAATAAATATATACTGCTTATTATTTTAAAAGAAACATGTCAAAATGGAAAGAATCAGGAGTGCTCATGAAAGGTAAGTGTACTTGGGAGTGATAAGGTAGATCAGATCAGAGTGAAGAGTGAGCCGTGGACCCTGGGCCTGGAACAAGCAGCTGATGCAGGAGCCTGAGGCAGATGCCTACCCCTGCTGGCTGGCCAAAAGGAGGTGGCCCGATCAGATCAGAGCCTGCAGCTGGGAAGTGAGTGCAGAAGGAGTGAAAGGCCAGGGTCTGTGGCCTCATGGGCCCCTGAACACACCACACCATGGCTTTTATTCTAAAAGGCGAGTGAAACTGAGAAGGGTCTGAGTAGCGGAGTGACTTGACCTAACTTCTGTTTTAATAATATTACAAGGCCATGATGATAAAAGGGCAAGGTGAAAGCAGTGAGGCCAACCTGGGTGAGGCGTGATGATGCCAGACCTTCAGCCATTTAAGTTAATTGAAATTGGAGCTTCAATGAATATTTAAAAATATTTTTAAATGTTCACTAATTTAAGAAAAGGAAAAAAAAAAAACACACCGTTTGGCTCAGTCTAAGCAAGGCTGTGAGGCTTCAGTGTGCTATAAGTTTACCTCAGGCAAAGAACTGGTGGAGCGTTTCCAAGGAAGTTAAGGACTGTGAGCCAGGCTGTGCTGGGAAAGGTAAGAGGTGATGCGATGCTGGAATCACAGCTTGTTCTTGGTCAGCTCACAGGCCAAGGGAGGTGCAAGATAATGGCTTGCAGTTATCCACAGTAGCCGAAAGGGGGACGCCTCAAGTGGATGGCTGTCAGCTGAAAGGTGGGTAAACAAGATGTGTGCTAGGACAGGAGAAGACAGCCCTTTCTGCCCCCTCCTGGGGCATATATTCTTGGGCCACTGTGGATGTGTACTGAACCTTATAGATACTGTGGGGTTTTCCTACACATACATACCTATAATAAGGTTCAATTTATTTTAGACACAAGAGAGTAGTAATAGTAAAATAAAGCAAACTGGGCGCTGTGGTGAAGGCCTGTGTAATCCCAGCACCTGGGAGGTGAAGGCCTGTGTAATCCCAGCACCTGGGAGGTGAAGGCCTGGACCAATTAGTAACTTTGTAAGGCGTTGTCTTGAAAAGCTAAAGTAAAAATGGGATGGGGGTATAGCTCAGGGTGAGGGCTCTAGACTTGATCCTCAACCACAATTTTAAGCAAAAGGAAATTACAACTATATATTTGTTTATTTTTATTTTATATTGTTTTTGAGACAGAGTCTTACTCTGTAGTCCTGACTGGTTCTGAACTCGCTGTGTAGCCCAGGCTGGCCTCAAACTCACATCAATCCTTCTGCCTCAGCTTCCCAAATGCTGAATTACTGGTGTGCACCACTACATCTGGCTTATGTGGTGCTGGGGAATTGAACTCAGGCCTTGTACTAGGCAGGTACTCTAACCACTGTGCTATTCCTCCAGCTTCTACAACCATATGTTTTAATAAAATTTATACAAATGTGCTCTTTCTTAAAATACTTGGTTATATTCATTATTCTCATGACAATGGGAATCGATACAATTGCTTATATGACGAGATGAAGTAAGGTCAATAATAGAAGCACAGTGACATAGTGTTAGAGCTCTGAACACAGCACTGTGGTACTGTGACAGGCAGCTGATAACGAGGACAGCCATTATGTTCCTGATGGACCAGCAGTGAATACAAAGTGGACATGATGAACTGAGAGAGGGCACGGCATTCAGACAAGCTGCCACGTATGTGTATTTTCTGTCTTGGGTACAAGTAGTTGATTTAGGTAGAGTCTTTGCTTGGTGAGAAGTGTGGCAAGTGGTGATGGACAGGCCAGCGAGCTTAGCAGGTACCACAGGTGCAGCAGCATGTGCTCCAAGGGAAGAGGAGATGGAAGAGAGAAAGTGGTGCTGGAATGGCCTCCATCTTTATCATTCTGTGGCATTACTTTTCACTAGATAGAACTTTATGGTAATCTTTCTAGACGTTTTAAAATTAGAGTTGCATTTTTTATAAAATATCTTTTCTCATTATAAAAGCATATCATTAAAATCTAAAATTTATGTAAAATATTGAAGTATAAAGAATTAAAGCTTCTTTAGTTTTTCACTCTGCGGTCTCTAATTCTATAGGTACGAGGCTTCTTCACTACAGGTTTGTCATCGCCACTGGTTTTCACCAAAATGAGCACACGATCTGTAGTACTTTACGCATGTTGCTTCTTAAAATTTATTTCTTGGTTGGTTTCTACTTATTTATTTTTAGACTGCTACATTACATGTTATAATTTTATTTATAAAAGCTAACAAAGCTGAAAAGTATATATAATATATACATATGCACATGGTTTTAAATATACATATGCAGGTAGTACTAGGGGTTGAAACCAAGGTCTTCACAGTGAGGTGGGGATTTTTTTGTTTGTTCATTTGTTTTGGTTTTTGAGAGAAGGTCTTGCTAAGTTGATAAATTGCCCAAGCTGGACTGGAACTTTTGATCTTCCTGCCTCAGCCTCCCAGAGTCTGAGGTTCCAGGTATATCTATGCCTCACCGTTGTAAGCATATTAAACCATTGGCTACTCAGAACAAACCAGTGAATAGATGCCATTATGATCATCTTTGTTTAAAGTTATTGAGATAGAGACAAAAAAATGTCCCGCCAAGGCCCAGAGTAAGGCAGTGGCAGATACAGGTTCCAGGCGCAGTTTTAGCTCCAACTCCTGATGTCTTGAGGAATGCTGTGACTGGTGATGTCTGATCACATAGCTTTTTCAAGAGCAGTCAATCTGGAATGGTTTGTGAAATCTTCCAAATATTGTTTCTTTTTCTTTTTCTTTTTCTTTTTTTGGACATGATATTGACCCCAGGGCCTTCCCACTAAGCTACATCCTCAGCCTCCTTTCATTTTTCTGTTTTGCTTTTTGATACAGAGCCTCATCCAGTCACTAAGTTGCCCAGGCTGGGCTTGAACTGCCAGTCCTCCTGCCTCAGCCTCCAGGATACTGGCTTCTGCCATCAGGCATTAATGTTGGCTTTGAAAAATAGCTTTGTTACCTGGGTGTGCTGTTGCTAGCATTCTGGGAGGCTAGGGAGGAGGATTGTGATTTTGAGCCCAGCCTGGGCAATTTAGGGATACAGCAAGACCCTATCTCAAAGTCAAATTAAAAATGGTCTGGAGATATTGCTCTATGTGAAAGCCCTGGGGTCATTCCCCAATATCAAACAGATCCAGTTTATTGAGAGTTCAGGCACCACAGATTTACCCATTTAAAGTGTAAAATGTAATGATTGTTAGACTATTCAATGTGTACAATCATCACCTCTGGATAGGCCCAAAATATTATCAGCATGTGTCCCCAAGGAGACCCTATTCCTGGAAGCAGTGATTCCCTCCACTTGATTCCCCTGGCAACCAGTCATCTGCTGCCTGTCCCTGACTTTGCCTGCTCTGCAGGATTTGTGAAGGTGAAATCATATGTGGCCTTTTGTGCCAGCTTCTTCTCTTAATGTAATGTTCTCATGGTTCATCTATGTATCATGAACTTCATTCTTTTTTATGACTGAACATTATTCCTTTGTATGGATACACTACAGTTTATTTATCTGTTCTTCAACTGATGGACAGTTGGATCATATCCACTGTCTCAGTTACTTTTTCGTTGCTGTGACTCAATACCTGACATGCACAAATTTAGGAAAGGAAAGGTTTATTTTAGCTCACAGTTTCAGATGGTCACAGTCCATTCAGGGGCAGCTGGCAGCAATTGAAGTACATGGCAGAGAGAGAGGTGGAGGCAGCTTCTCAGGACATCACTAACAGGCAGCATGCAAGACTAATTGAGCTAGTCCCAGTTCCAGTCTTAGTCTCTCCTGCATGCAGGTATCGAAGGTGTGGCCACCACACACCTTTTGTCTTAAGTCACATGCCTTTAGTCTTAACCCACACGCCCCTAATCCCAACAATTGCAATCCACCCCTCCAGGGCAGACCCCAATCCACTAACATTACATGGCTCCATAGACAATCCATAACATTAAAATACATGAGACTTTTGGGGGACACTCCAGACCCTAACCACAACATCCACCTTTCAGCTCCTGTGAATAATGCTGCGAATGAGCTGTGGCATACAAATGTCCTGTAGGTGTCTGCATTCCGTCCTGAGTATACGCCTGGGGGTGGGATCGTTGGGCCACATGGCCATCTTGGGGCCCACCTTCTGAGTGGCTGTTGCAGTGCTGTGCTGCACAGGGGCTATGGCATTTCACATTCCCATCAGCAAAATAGTTTATTATTATTATTATTATTACAGCTATCTTAGAGGGCACAAAGTAGCACCTTCTATGGTTTCGGTTTTCATTCTCCTACTGACTGCTGATGTTGATCATCTTTTTTATTGGTTTATTGGTCACTTATGTTATCTTCTCTAGAAAAATGTCTCTTGAGATCCATCACCAGTTTTAATAATTGAGTTATTTGTTTTCTAAGAAAAATTTGAAGCTGGACTTGTAGCTCAGGTTTGTAATACCAGCAATCTGGGAGGCTGAGGGAGGAGGATCACAAGTTTGATCCCAACCTAGGCAACACAGCAACTTAGCAAGACTATGTCTCAAAAAAAAAAAAAAAAAAAAAGCCAGGGATGTAGCTCAGTGTGAAGGTCCTGGACTTGATCCCCAGTAACGGGGAAAATGTTGAGATACAAGATTTATTTCTACTTTAGGTCTGTCACTTATCAGATAATTTGTAAAAAAAAAAATTATCCACCCTCTTGGTTGTCTTCACTGTATTGATGGGATGCATTGACACATAAAAGTTTTATTTTTAAAAAGTCCTATTTATCCATTTGGCTGTTTTTTAATTAGTACCTGGTAAATCAGATTTTTAGCCCACTGAGCATTGTTCCTCCCTGCCTCTGCTCTAGAAACCTTTCAGAGAATCCTCATGCTTTGTGCAAAACCTGTTATCAAAGGTGGAGAGGCAGGAAACTTTGGAAATCAGGAATGGCTGACTCTTCAGCAGAAGCCATTTTGTTTCAGTTCCCACTTCTGCTGGGGACACAGATTCACTTTGAGAGTTGGAGGAGTAGGGTGTGGTTGGGGGTGAGAAGAGAATCAAGCCCACCAGGTCCCCCAAGGTGGGGCGGTGTTATACTGATCAGAAGAGAAAGTGAATCATAAAAGAAAAAGGGCCAGCCGTTTTGCCTGAAGCCACTGAGGATACCGTTCAGCGTTAGGATGGCCAAGAGAGTGGGAACATTTTGTGTTTCTGGAAAGGTTAAGGACCAAGACTTCTAGAAAGTTTCACTTTTTATATGAGAATTTCTTTGTGTGTGTGTGTGTGTGTGTACTTAAGAAAAGGTCAGGAAACTAAATTCATTCAGTCATTCAAACACAGTGAAAACCGCTAAATATGCAAATCTGCAGTCCTGTCATCTCTGCTAGTAAGTAAAGGGCTTTGGGGCTTGAGCACAGCTCAGTGATTAAGGCCCTTACATAGGAAGCCTGAGCCCCTAGGTTTGATCTTCCAGTACAGCATAATAGCTGGGTGTGTGGCACATGCCTGTAATCCCAGTGCTCAGGGGGCTGAAGCAGGAGGATATCCATGTGTGTTCGAGCCAGTTTGGACTACATAGTGAGTTCAGGACCAGCATGGACTACAAAGGAAGGACCTGCCTAAAATGGAGAAGGGTTACTTTGGAGGAAGAAAGGGAATGCAGGTTTTTCTGGAGCAATCTCTCCAGCTGCAGTATAAACCCAGATCAGCGGACCCAGTTTGTCAGATCAAAGTGCAAAGAAAGAATGTGACCAATTCAAGGTGCCCTATTTCCTGTACATGGAGCTTTGCTCAGAGCTGGAACTTGGCTGAGGAAAGGGAGAAGAAATCTCCGCCTTGTCCTTGGACACCTGCATTGTTTGTTCTAGAGTTCAGCACTAGATATTGAGCAGCTAGGGAGCTTCTGTGCAACACATAGCCACACAAAGCAAACCATAACATGTTTTGTGGAAAAGCAGGTGACAGGTTCCACGTGCCTTCCACACCAGGTTGGGAACACAAAATTTTTTTTGTTTTTGTTCGTTTTGCGGTACTGGGGATCAAGTCCAGGGTTTTCATGCTGACCTGTATCTCAAGCCCACTTTCTTTTTTTTCTTTGTTTTTTTTTTTGGTTTTTGAAACAGAGTCTAATTTGTCCAGTTGTGCAGGTGGAGCTTGAATTTGCAATCTCCCTGCCTCAGCTTCTCAGGGTGCTGGGATTCCAGGCCCAGGCTATGGGCCCAGTGCAAATTTTCCATCTCTGAGAAACTGAGTGTACTTCATGTATTTCACTGCCACCTTGAATTCAGCGCATGAACTCTTGACCCCAGTCCCCATGAAGCTGGTTTTGTGACTTAGTGGTGGGAATAGCATCCTCTGTGCTTAGTAGGAGAGATCAGGAAGATTTCTGTTAAGAGAAATGGAATTTGAGGAAGGGCTTGATTGGACAGTTGGATTCAGCCAAGAGAGGGAACATGTTACAATAGGTAAGCAAAGGTGTGGGAGATGGCTTGTTAGCAGCTTTGGGTTGGTCGTCTTACTGAACATAGGGAAGCAGCAGAGCTGAGGCGAGGCAGTCTGTAGAGGATTTGGATGCTAGGACAGTTCTCATTTCTTTTAGTGGTCACTGTCGTGGTCCTGAAAGTGTATAGCACTTTAGCAAGACTCTCTGCTACCCTAGCATGGGTAGATCAGAACTGGGCTTTACTGTGTAACAAATGTGCTACTAATAATAGCTGATACTTAAGGTGCACTTCTGGACTATTAATGTTCTTTATAATGTAGGCATTCTTGTTTTACTCATTCTACAGATGAAGAAACAGAGACAGAGCAATTAGGTGATTTTCCAGAGAGATACAGGTAGTTAGTGGTAGGAGAGCATTCAGCCTGGGAGGTGGTCCCGGAGTCCATGCACTTAACAGCTGGACCTTTAATATGGTGACAGTTACAGCCAATTCAGTGGACATCTTTGTCAGGACAAAGGTGACATAGGAAATGATTGTAAGTGTGTTTAATCTTTGCATTTCATTGCATCAGAGGCAGTGCACAAAAATAAGATTTTAAACCTTACCTACTTAACCTAAAGACTTTAAATCAAGATTTTAAATCATTTATCATAAAATCACAGACCAGTATTAAATTCTTAGAAACATTTGGATCTTAATTACCTTTTATGTTATAATGTATTACCTTTTATGTGCATAGCTTTACATTTTTGCCTTTGCAGGAAATTCGCTATGACTGGTGATTGTTTCTTTGATATAATCCTTACCCACACATAATTAAGTAATAGGGCTTTGAACTGCTTAGTAAGTGATGTATTTTGTAGACTGAGTATGTGTTCAGGTTAAATCTTTTTAAAAAAGATAATTCTCTCTCATCTTTAAGGCCTTACTGTTGCAACTACCCTTATTACTCCTAACTTTGCACTTGCTTGTCTGGGACTCCAGCTGCCAAGCTATGAATCCAGTGTATCCTTTGCACTGTTCTCTGGCTTCTGAAGTACTGGTGTATTCTGCCAGGTGGAAGGCCTCTCCCTAAAGGGAGAGCAGCAAAGGGCAGGCCTGCCCAGGAAGCCCCTTCTGCAGGGCATAGCCCTCTCACTATGTAGAGAAGGGAGAAGGAAGAGAGGAGGGTCTGAAGAGTTCCAGAGCTTGTGAACAACGGTTTCCCCATTGTAAGAGGTTACAAGAGAAACTGAAGCCAACACATTCCTAGTTCAGCAAATCTGAGTTTCTTGTTACTCAAATAACTTCAGTTCTTTGGGGTTGATAATGGAGAATCACTATTACCAACCCTATAATTTACACAGATAAATATACTGTACTTACTCATTTTTAGGCTTATTAAAATGTTGTATTTGGGACTGGTGGTTTTCCCCAAATATAAAGATTTCTGTGAGGTCTTGTATCTTAGAAAAGCTTTGGGCAGTTTCAGCTATTTTACACTAACTTAGATTTAAAGACAGTAAACATAAACTTCATGTATGTATTTATTTGTACACTGCGATACCTCTAGCCTCTGGCCAAAGCATTTTACAAGTGAATCTACTTTTTGTAAAGAGAGATTTGCTCACCCTTGGCACCTACTGGAAACGTCCCTAAATTTGGGCGGTGAAGTAAGACCATATTTTAAAGACATCCTTGGAAAAGAGAAAACACTTGGAAGTTGGCAGCATCTCGCCCTGACAGACTAATTCGTAAGCTACACACAGTCCAATTGATGGTGACAGCTCTTAATGAGTGTGTTGATGAATTCATATCTTCCTCTGCTTAGTTTTCTCATGCTCTCAGTAAGGGTGATATCTGTCGTTCACCCTGGTGCCTAGTAGAGTGCCTGGTGTGTACTAAGCCATCAGGAACTGTTGTATCAACTGAATCCCTGTTACTCAAACCATACATGGGTTTTGAGTATGAATTACACATATATAAATATACACACATATAAAACATACACACATACACACATATAAAAT
Source organism: Ctenodactylus gundi (assembly GCA_004027205.1). Taxonomy (NCBI): domain Eukaryota; kingdom Metazoa; phylum Chordata; class Mammalia; order Rodentia; family Ctenodactylidae; genus Ctenodactylus; species Ctenodactylus gundi. The sequence continues at coordinate 19,944 of PVKB01003316.1, read as the reverse complement.
CATGTATATCTTTGTGTGCATGTACATATATATATAATATATACATATATATGTACAGATATCTTGCAGTGGCCCAGAACTGCAGGACATCCATCGTCAACAGTACACTGACTGTCAAGACTGCTGATTGGCACCTTGGAAGGCACAGTCCTGCATTAAAATAATTTATATTAGTCTGGCCAGGGACATGAGCCTGTAGTCGCGGCACTTGGTAGGCTGAGGGTAGAGGATCACAAATAAGGGAGTTCAGTGTAGTGCACAGGCCTTCTGTTGCAGCTCTGGCACCACAAAACAAAAATATATTAGCTGGGCATGGTTTTGCATGCCTATAAAACCAGCACTTGGGAGCTTGAGGCAGGATTATGCATTCAAGACCAGCCTAGGGAACATAATGAGCTTGAGTTCTTGGCTAGTCTTCAGTGCCTAACAAGATGGTCTCAAAATAACATAACTTACATTAGGTCAGTATAAATTGTGTGAGCCATTTTCTTTTTAGTATTTCGGGCTATAAATGGTGAAGTATTTAAGTAAGAGGTCATCAAGTTCTTTATTATGGCATAATTTTTAAAAAAAAAGAGGATTTGAGTTTATATTGTACTCTTTGCTTATAAACAGTGTTCTCTGTGTAAAGAACATTTTTCAAATGTTGCAAAAATTTGAGTATCAGATGCACTCTGTCAGCTTGCAGTTTTGACTTCTGTTGGCAAATCATTTCAGCTATTAGGAAAGCCAGAACAACAGTGGCTATCAGGACCTGTCTTTTCTGTAAAGACCTTTTGATGGGTAACAGTGTGGTAAAATGTCCTAGCTACAGCAGAGAAGAGTTGCATTGGAGAGATGCCAGGGGTTGTTCATTATTCTCTTGTTCCCATATCCTCTTTAATTTTGCAGTAAATTTCTAGTTAAGAATTGAATTGTTTAGATGATACAAGGTGCTCTGTACTGAATGTTTTCACAGGCACTTTTCATGTAATTCTCAGAAACCTGGTCATATATCCATGTTACAAGATAGGAAACTGAGTTACTGACAAACTAGGTAACTTGCCCAGAGTTATCCAACTTGTAAGTAGAAATGCTAGTTCTCATAACCCCCAAGTAAGAAGTCTGGTTCTAGAGCCCTATGTCATTCTCCTTATCAGTTGTAATACAGCCACTACTTTACATGAATATGAATACTGGGATAATGTAGTTCGGTCCCTACAGCAATGCCTATCACCACGTAGGTGTTTAACAGCTGCTATTATTAGTAATTTCCCTTAATAGCTGTCATATGCTAAGAGGGTACTTAGTATTTTTATTTTAAGGTCTGATGTGTTTTATTAAGCCAGTAAAAAACTTTGAAGAAGAATAAAAGGCACCAAGCAGGAATCAGGACAGAAGTTAAAGTACTGACCCCCATTGGCAGAAGTCCTATTACTAAAATTATGAAATATTTTCACATACAAAGTGAAGAAAATCAAATAATGTCCTGAGGAAGTGAGAACGTATTTCATGTTTGCCATTCTTCCCCCCTTTTTAAAAATCTTATTTATTTTGAGACAGAGTCTCAATTTGTGATCCAGGCTGGTCCTGAACACACAGGACCAGCCTTTGTATCCCAGGCTGCCTCGACCTCACAGAAGTCCTCCTGCCTTACCCTCCTGAGTGCCTGGATTATAGGCATGCACCACGATGCCTGGCTTATATGGGGCTGGGGAATCACACCCAGGGCCCGTGCTTGCAAGTTAAGTGCTCTAACTGCTGTGGTATTCCTCCAGCCCCTTTTAGAAATTATTTTGAAAAATCTTTCCAAACATTTCTAGCATTTTTGGTTACAGTTGTCCCTTGGCATCCCAAGGATTGGTTGTAAGCCTGCAGATGCTAAAGTCCTTTCTGTATAACGGTGTACAATTTGTATACAACTCAGGCATGTCCTATCATATACTTTTAATCATCTTTACAGAAAATACTTAATATAGTGCTGTGGAAACAGTTGTTATATATAAGGAATAATGGATAAAGTCTACATGTTCAATACAAGGTCAGTTCTTTGAAAATAATATTTCACTCTTATGTTTGGTTGGATCTGTGGGATCACAAGGAAGATGCAAAGGGCCAACCATATTTTGATAGGAACTGGAAGCATCCAGTTTCAAAAACTTTTTGGACTTGTTTTGTATGCAATCCTGTAAAAATCGCACACTGATTCCTAAATCTGTTTAAACAAAAATTTCTGTGTGTGAGCTTTTGTAGACTTAAAACAAAACCTATACTCTGGAGTCTTCCATTAAATATTAATTTATTAATTTTCACTCTTACATAAACATTTTTGTATTCTGCAAGTTGGACTTTGTTTCTTTGACACAGTTGTTTGCTTCTATCTCACCAGATGTTTGGGATAAAAAAAATAAACTCACCTCTCCACCTAATCATAAACAGCACCTGTAAGCAAGCAGCTTTAAACACATTATGGGAGTGCTGATATTACCAGTGTGAAACATAATCAGAATCGCTGTTGTCTCAGCCTCCCGTTTTTACATTATTTCCAGATAATAGTGATCATAGCGACACTGAGGAAATGTTCTTGCTGTGGTCTGCCGCTGTTTCAAGTACTCTGAGAGCTTTGGCTCATTACATAGCCTTTTCTGTCATCACTTACGTTAAAAAAAAAAAAAAAAAAAAACGTGTGCATGCATGGAGTTTGTGGCTAATACCCAACTTAGTGAGCGAAAGCTGACGGAAAAAAAGTCTCCGAAACACGTTTTCTAGGAATTCTCTACACTCCCTTTAAACCCTGGGTACTACTCACTCTGTCCAAAAAGATAATCAAAACGCAGGAACGACCTTCATTCAAGTTAAAAATGAATGAGATTTTTAAATGGCAAGGTTTGTGTTTGCAGGTTAAATATATTACGTTCAAGTGCAACAGAAAGGGAACCACTGAAATTTGGAGTAGTGTCTCCAAAACACGCAACCAGATTAAATATCGCGTAGTCTTTCCTTCCTCCCCCTTACAGTGATTTTAAACTGCTCCCCATTTTGCTGGACAAGAACCCCAGGCCCCCAGGCTCACACCGTGACCTCGGGCCGTGGGCGCGGGGCACGCGTGGGCGCCGGGGGGGTCGAGGGCTGCCACCTGAGCGGCGGGTCCACACCTGCGCGCGGCCCGCCCGCGGCGGCGGCCCGTCCGTGCCCGCGAACGCGGCGGCCCGCCGGCTCCTCCACAGGCGGCGGCGCTTCCGACTCCGGCCTGGCTGCGCTCCGGGGGCTTGACGTGCAAACTTCGCCGGAGCGAGCGGAGAGGGAGGGACCGGCGAGGGGAGGAGGCGGCCAGCGGGAGGCGCCTCGGCTTAAGGGAGCCGGCCGGGCCCCGCAGCTCGGCGCGGACGGGCGGTCGCGCGGACGGAAGGAAGGAGCGGCGCCGCCGGGCCCGGGATGCGAGCGGCCGCAGGGTGGGCGCGGGCGCGGGCGCGGGCGGGCGGGCGCGGGCGGCGGCGGCTCCCGGCGGCTCCCGGCGGCTCCCGGCGGCTCCCGGCGGCGGGGACGAAAGCGAAAGCGCCCGGGCCGCGCGCCGCGGACTTTGCCCGCGAGCGGGGCTGTCAGCGCGCCCTCCGGCCTGCGGGCCGCGCGCGCCGGAACTCCGCGGCGCCTCCTTAACGGCGGCCTCCGCGCCACTCGCCCCTTTTTTTGTTACATTGTAGGAGCGGAAAGAATGTCGGAGCGGGCCGCGGATGACGTCAGGGGGGAGCCGCGCCGCGCGGTGGCGGCGGGCGGAGCCGCGGCCCGGCAGCACCCGCAGCAGCCGCCGCCTCCGCAGCCCCAGCGGCAGCAGCCGCCGCCGCGGCGCCCACGGCCCGAGGACGGCGGCCCCGGCGCCGCCTCCACCTCGGCCGCCGCCATGGCGACGGTCGGGGAGCGCAGGCCCCTGCCGAGTCCCGAGGCGATGCTGGGACAGTCGTGGAATCTGTGGGTCGAGGCTTCCAAACTTCCCGGCAAGGACGGTGAGTGTCCACGCCCTCCGCGTCCCCACGCCCCGATCCCCGGGCCTCGCCTCCCCCACCCGGCCCGGCGACCCGGCGACCCGGCGACCCGCCCCTCGGGGGAGAGATGCTGTCGGCCTCCCGGCCGCGACGCGGGGGTGCCCACACCTCCCCGTGCGTGCGTGAGCGTGCGTCACACCCGTCCACTGACCTGCCTCTCCCCTCCTCCTGTGTGTGTGTGTCTCCTAGGGACGGAATTGGACGAAAGTTTGAAGGAGTTTGGGAAAAACCGTGAAGTCATGGGGCTCTGTCGGGAAGGTGAGTTCGATCCCCTGCTGGAGCTGGTGCACACCCTGAGCGAGTTTCCCCGCCGCGGTCCCGGCCGGGAGCCCTAGTCCCTCCGACCCCACCCCTTCCAGGATGCGGCCGGAGGGAGGGAGGGGAGGCAGGGCGTTCGGGAAGTCGGCTTTTGGGCTTTCTTGGGTTGGGATGTGGAGCTGGCAAGGTGCACGGAGCATCCTTGTTAGGTGACGAGCTCTGGAAACCTGCAGGACGTTTAAGCTGGATGCCTTCAGACCGACTGCTGTATGGAGAGCAGGAGTGGAGGAAGGAATTGTTCTTGTTACAAAACATTTCCCCAGGTGCTTGGGAGGGATGGTGAAATGGAAAACTTGCAATTGAAAATTTTCTTCTGGGAAACAGAGTGGCTTTGGAACTTGGAAAAGGATGATGATGTCTTACTCTGCCTCCTTCATTCTGTGGGACTCATGGTACAAGTTTATGACGCTGCCAAAGAATTGTCAGAACCCATGACGGTGGGTCAGAGTTTTTGAGAGCCGCAAGATAAGATAAAAGCCAGAATTCTATGTGATGAGACCTGGTTTTACTGCCCATAGTGAGTAAAATCAGAATTATAATGATTGGTTAATTTAAAACTATTTGGTGGTAGACTCTGAGAAAGAATATAGGTAGAAGTGTGCTTGTAAATAAATGAAAGTCAGGCCAGGGAACCAGGGATCAGAAACTGTCGGACTTGGCCTTTTTCGTTTGATCGGTCAGTCTTTGCTACGTAATGGCACTCCTACTCCAGGCCTGAGCACACTGTGGTCAGAAACAAGGCCTTGAGTGACATTTGGTGTCTGTCCAGGATACTGAGTTTGCAATTGAAGCAACATGGGCAGCTGAAAAAATTCTTAATCCTGAGATGAACTGACTTGCTTTTACTGTCTTCATGTTTACTTTTTCTTTCCCCCCCTTCTTTCTTCCTTTTTTTTTTTTTTTATACTGAGACGGGGTCCTGCTAAGTCGCTGAGTAACTCAGGTTGGGCCTGAACTTAAGATCCTCCCGCCTCAAAGCCCTAAAGCCTAAAGTGCTGGTATGACAGGACTGCGCCACCATTCTCATTTACTTTTCGTTTTTACCACCTGTGTTTTCTTCATTTTGGCTGCTTTGGTTTCTCCACTCGGCCACCGGGCCTCTTAGTGCCATGAGGAGGGCTAGTACTGGTGGCAGACCTGTGAGAGCTGCCAGTTGGGACAGAGTATAGAACAAATTAATTGATTTCCAAAGTGCGAATTGCTGTTTGAAGGCAAGAGAAAGAAAGGGACAGAAAGCATAGGACTAGATGGTGGTGTTGCAATAGGAAAAATCAGTTGTTAGTCCGGTTTTAGTGCTGAATTGGCAGCAGGCCTGAGCTTAAAAAATTAAAATCCCTAGGTGGCAGCTCTCCTCGGAAGCAGTGGGGAGAGCTTTGGAGGACCTGATCTCTCTCAGTCTGAGTTTCCGTTCTCTGGGTGTGGATACATTTCCCATGAAGGGTTTCTAAATCTGTGTGAAAACAGGATGCTAATTATTGGTAGTTCCCTGCCTTAGTGTCTTTCTCTGACTTCTGGGATCTGGATTGATCCAACTGGATTTAGTGGCCTGTACCCATTTTTGCTCAACTTGTGATTTTCTTTTGGAATACATTTATCCACAGGTGGTGAGGGGTTTTTGGGTCGGGGAGAAGGAGTGGTTCGTTTTTTTCCTAGTGCTAGGACTGGAATCTAGAGCCTTTGCACCGAACTACATCCAACCGCTTTTATTTTTTATTTTTAGCCCAACCTGGGCTTGAATTCATTGTCTTCCTGCCTCAACTTCCCAGAGTGCTGGGATTACATGCTTGCGCCAGCCGCCAGGCCCCAGTTGCCTGTTTTGAGTAGATGGTGAAGTTTTAAATTCAGCCAGTGCTTCATTTATGACTTTATAGGTTTTGTGGCATGGTTGAAAATCCCAGGCTTGAGGCTGTCACTCACAAGGCAGACCTGCACATTCCCTTAACACACAGCCAGCATCAGGCTGTTTCAGAAATAAAAATGTTTAGTATTATCAGAACTTTTTAGATTCTTACTTTTAATGCTTGGTTACGATTATTTCCTATGAAGAAAAGTTGTTTCAGTTAACTAATTCCCTTTGCCCGTGTGAGTAAATTGAAGAGAAATAATGAAGTAAACAGAATGAAGGCAGCCCTGAAAGTCAGCCTCTTTCCGGGAGGATCTCTAGGAATATGCCTGCCTCCAGCATCTCTGCTCTGTGATCCTGGACTTAGGCATCAGGACCCCTGGGTGTGAGAGGAAGCACTGTCACTTTGCAGTAGTTTCTGCTTCTCTGAATATAACTTTCCCTATTTGGAAAAGGAAATGAGTATATTTATTTTCCAAGGCTGTTGTGAAGGTTGAAATTAAATAACAGGTAAAAATCAATCAGTGTACACTTTCCTTTTTTCCTTTCTTCCTTTCCTTTCCTTCCTTTCCTCTTTCCTTTCTGTGGTACCAGGGTTGAGCCCTGGGCCTTCACACTGGGTCACATCCACAGTCCATTTTTTAGTTTTGGCTTTGAGGCACAGTATTGCTAAACTGCTAAATTACCCAGGGTGGGCTCAAATTTACACTTCTCCTGCCTCAGCCTCCCAGAGTACTAGGATTACCAGCCTGTACCACTAGGCCTGGCTACTCTAATTCTTCTCGACCCTTTCAATTTCGGATCACCTTAGACCCGACTTCTTAACTTGATATTTTTGTTTAACCTGGACCATTGTTTCCAGGGGTCATGGTTCCCTGGAAACTCTACACAAAATAATAGGTGATAATAGGTGTGTCATGCTCTAAGGTTATTGTTCACAGTGACTCTCGTATTCTCGACTTCCACATAGTTCAAAACTAAAAAATTAGGCTCTCAGGTTTTTTCTTTCCTTTTTCTGCTGTTGTGTCTATGGCTAAATCGGTAATGGTGAGACTGCTCGAGGGTTAACGTTGTGGAAGAAGTCTGTGTTAATTGACGTTCAAGGAAATGGATTGTTTGTGGTTTAGCTAACATACTGTCTCCTGTTGCTTTTAGGACAGTAGGCAAATATTAAGATAAAAATTTATCTTTTCAAGATTAGCCTTTAGTTCATCTGTGGACTCCTATTTCTATTATCCTGTTTCTCTACTTTTAGTATTAATAGTGTGATTGGCTTGATAGTAAAAGATTGACAGTATATTTTGGCTTTTTTTGTAGAGATAGAACACGGGGCCTTGTCATTGTACTACATTCCCAGTTCAGTTTTTGGTTTTGATTTTGAGACAAGGTCTTATCTCAGTCACTAAGTTTCCCAGGCTGGGCTTATGGGCTTGAATTTGGGATCCTCCTCCTGCCTCAGCTTCCCGGAGTCCCAGAGTACTAGGCTGGTAGGTGCTTTTTTTCCCTTTTTTTTTTTTAAATGAATAAACTCAAAAGACAGATTACCTTTTTCTCTTAACATGATTTGTGAAATGCTGAACTTTCACAAATTTTTCACATTTTATATTTGAGAGATCAGTGAATTTTTGTTCAGGTGGAATTAATTGCTATGAAGAGCTGTCAGGGTTTCCATAGTAGTACTGCACAGAAAGGGAACCTCTCAAACTGAAAACAGTATTTCTTGGTAAACTTTCAAGAAATACATGGTATTGTTATGGAAATCAGTAAAGGAATTTGAAAAATTACATTTTCTTTGTAAAACTATCCCTCACTTCTCTTAATACCTACCTATCCCCATTTTTCATTCATTCATTCATTTTTTTTTTATTGTGGTACTGAGAATGAAACTTAGGGCCTTTACACTGAGCTATATCTGCAGCCCCCTTTTATTGTTTGAGACAAGATCTTGCTCAGTCATGCAGCTGATCAAGCTGGGTTCAAATTTGTGATCTTCCTGTCGTAGCCTCCCAGAGTACTGGGATTATGGACCTATACCACCCGGCCCAATTGCTCCATCACCATTTTAAAGTATGAATTATGTGATGGCTCCTATAGTGTTTATGCTTCCTGAGAGTGCATTAGTTGTTGATAAGGGCATTTTTAGTTCTTTAGTTTTGTGCTTTGTAAATACTTGCTCAGAAAATGAATGAATTGGGCTATTAGGAAGATTTAACTGAATCACTATAGGGCTAGGGTGAATGGCTTTAATGACCAATTTTCCATTGCATTAGGACTCTAAAAATAGAAATACCTGTACTCTGTGTTTTGGGGCTATAGTAGGGTTTGCTAGAGGCTGCCAACACTTTCTGTTGTTCTATCCAGAGTGTGGTGCTCTAGCTACGCTTTCCAGAAAGGGTGAAGACAGGACACTACCTCTGATATCTCTGGTACTTAGGCAAGGGTGTAGTGTGACAACTGAAGGTGATGTCCATACTTGATGACAGGTGATTTCCCTCTCTAAATAACAAGAACAGAGCTGAGCCTGGGCAAGATGGGAAAAGGCTGGTAGGAACCTACAGGCTGCTAGGTGGTTTTATTTATTTTAAAGATAAACTAGGTAGGTGGGAGCCTCAGCATAGACTACTGAGTCAATACTGCAGTACTACCCTTTTTCTTTCCTAGGAGAAAAAGTTGTTTCATAGCTAATTTAAAACAGCTAGCTATTTTGTGTGAAGTGGTTACAGGCACTAGAATATGGACATAAAACCCTCTCACTGAAGTAGTCTTTCTCTTTATTTAGAATTTCTTTTATCTGTTTTATCTTCAGCTTTTCTTGCAAACAAGTGGAAACATACAAAAACAGAGGAGCTATCTTAATGAGCCTCCTTGTCACCATCCTCAGCTAATGAGTCGTGGCCCCTTTGTGCCTCATCTCTGTCCCAAAGTGAATTATTTTGAAGCACATCGCAGCATTTCTTTCCCTTTTTTTTTCTTCCTGTTTGTGTTGACTTCACCTTGTGTCCTCTAAAAAGGAGCATTTATGTGTGCCATGCCTGCTTTTGTTTTAAAGTCCGCTGGGTTGCCATCTCTGACCCCTTCGTGGTTGTGTCCAAGTTCTGTAGGGGCAGTGCTTGCTGCCTGCTTCCATCTTGGGGGGAGGTCTGAACGAGGCCTTTCCCAGCAACAGACTGCATTTCCTGCCTCAGATCCAGTGTGGTGGTAATGGTGGGGGATATTGAACACAGCCTCAAGAAACATGCAGGTGACTCACTTACAGGTTTCCCACCCTTGAAAAGTACCATGTTGCGGTGACACTGGGCAGTGTCCCAACTCACAGCCCCTGTGTAGCTCCTTACCTGTGAGGTTGCATGGAGAGGGAGCTGGGGAGTCCCAGGCAGCTCCTGCCCCAGGGATTCTTTCCCCGGTGCAAGACGTTAGGAGTTCTAAGCAGTACAGGCTGTGGATTATTGCATCTTGCCCTGACACAGTGAAAAATGTTTTTTTTGTTTGTTTGTTTGTTTGTTTTTTTGTTTGTTTTTTACATTGCTAAGTGGTTAAAATAAAAAGATTTCATGGCACAAGTGAGAATTGTGAAATTCAAATATGTGTCCGTATGTAAAGTTTTACTGAAACCCAGTCACAGCCCTTCATTTACTGATTATTTACTGCTACCTTCTCCATACCATAAACGATGTAGTTAAGTAGGTGCAGCTAGATCGTACAGTCCACCAAGTCCTGACCTTCTTCTGGGGAGAAATTGGCCTCCCTTCTTCCAGTGAGCTTCTGGGGTAATGAAAGGAAACCTATTCCTTTAGATGTGATTCTGGTGTTCCTTAAAACTTTCTCTTTTGAGGGGGAAATCCAGTATTAAACCAGAAGTTTATTCACTATTGAAGAACTCTGTGGGACCAGAAGAAAATATGTGGAAAAAGAAAGGACTTCACTGAAGGTTTCTTTCTGCTTATGTGCTTTTGCTCTTACTAACAGTTTGGTGGCATGTCCTTCTTTCGTTCGGGTCACATACAGCGCCACCAAGAGCACTTCTGTTGCCTCCATTTCCAAGAGACTTGACCATGAGGATGGTGCTTGGGTTCTGTTTAGGTATGGTACCTAACTATGAGGAAAAGGCTTGGACTTTCGTAAAGTTTTTGCTCAGATTGTCCAGAACCTCTGTGTTGAGCTGGCTTGAAGCAGCCAGACCGCAGCAGGAACGATTCAACAAAAACGTACCTGCTGTCCTTTTTTTTTTTCCCCCCCCTGTGGTACTGATAACTGAATCTAGGGCTGTCACCTTAAGCTGTTATACATCTCAAATGCATTTTTAATTTTTTAATTTATTATTTGAGATAGGATCTTGCTAAGTCACTAAATTCCCAAGATGGGGTTAAACATATGATCCTCCTGCCTCAGCCTCCTAGAGTGTTGAGGTTATAGGTCAGCACCGCCATTTCAGTTCATATCCGCCTTTTGATTGAAAAACTCAGGTGGAATCCTCAGGTACCACAACAATATGATTTGTACTTGTTAAAAAGTTCTATATTCGGCATGGTTTGTGCCAAATGACAATCTCAGGGCTGCACAGTTTGTGAAAATCATGTACATGTGCCTCCAGTAGGTTGACGTTCGTTCCCTCGCTATGCCTCTGTTTGGTTTTGTCTGGGGAGGGAGGGTTGAGGTGGCAGCATCACAGCAGAGGACTGGCAGTGATATAGGCTTCTTTTGGACATCTTTCCTGGTGTCCATATCTCACAGTGGACACTCACTTGATGAATACTTGCGCTGTGTGCTATCACGCACTTTGTTGTAAGCAGTCTTCATTGCAGTACTGTGATGTAGCTACCATCCATCCCATACAGGGGAGGAAACTCACGCTCAGGAAGAAGTAATCACAAATCTCACAGGAGGACCTGAAACTCAAATACACCTGTAGTGGACAGTCCACGTGCTAAACCACATGCCTGTGCCTGTCCATTCATGTGCACCATTTGTGGTGAGCTGGAACAGGTGACCCTGACTTTTGTATCTGGTAATACTGACCTTTACCAAAAATGTTTTAATAGATTAGAGCCTTTCCTTACTGTGCTTTATCGTAGCCTCTGTGTCATATTTAGTTTTTCTTTTTTAATGTCTTTTTTTTTAGGATGGAGGAGGGATGTGCCATTTGCATTAGAAGTAATTGGTTTAAAAACAGATTAAATGAGAACGCTAAGGTTGCAGCAGATAGCAGACACAATCATCTGGGATTTTGTGCCATTTTTAAAAATCCTTTTAAAAAAGAAGTGAAATTTTACTTTTTGAATAGCATTTCAGTGGAAGACTGCTTTTAATCACATTGATATTCAAAGTTTGTGGCAGTATTTCTAATAATGTGCCCCTCTGATGATTAGTTTTTGATTGAAGTTCCAAGGAGGAAAAAAAAAAAAACCTCCTGTTAGTAGATTTAGCAGTTGGAGTTACTCTACTTTGAGAGAAAAGTGGAAGGTTGCCTTTATACTCATCCTGTGCAGCAGGGGTTATTATAAATGAACAAGGGAGGGGAGGGTGGCTTTTGCGCTTTTGCCCTCGTAGCACAGAACTGGAGTTAGTGCTCTGATTCTCTTTGTTATAAAGACCGTACTAACATGAAATACTCTTTGCTTTATGTATAAGCGTATGGCAAGGAAGAGGTAATAGTTCATTATCAATTAGATTCATAGTCTTAAAACAGAAACTGTTCCCCTTCCAGGTTCTACAGATGTTTTCCATAATCTTAAACTGCAGTGAAAACTGACTGTTTTCCTAACTCCAGTAGAAAAAAAAAAGTAATGCTTTAGTCAAAGGCCCTAGGCTTTATATTTCAAACCAGGAAGTTTTAGAGATGAGGGAACCCCCAACCCCATAGAGTGGATGGTGTTTTAGGTGTGTTCTCACCATAATGAAAGTATGAGAGCCATTGCTTATGTAAAAAAAAAAGTACAGTCCTTTAGCTTCAAACAAAATGTTCAGCTTTAGGAAATGTTGTGCTTGCTCACTCTCTGTGTGTCTGTCTCTCCCCCCTTTGTGTGTGTGTGTGTGTGTGTGTGTGTGTGTGTGTGTGTGTATTCATCTTATTATGGACTTCTCAGAGGTGTGTATCAGTTTTGTTGTTTGAGAACCACAGTACTTAGTCATTGTTTCCAAAATTGTATGTAGAGACCCATGTTTCTTTGTTTCACTAGTAGATGTAATACAGAAAATAGGAGCCAGGCAGTAATTTTTTAAAAGTCAGCCTTAAACAAAGGCAGTATTGGGGGCTAAAGGAATAGCATAGTGGTTAGAGCACTTGCATGGCAAGCATGAGGCCCTGATTCCCCAGCATCACATAAGCCAGGCACAGTGCCACATGCTTGTTATCCCAGCATTGGGAGGCTGAGGCAGGAGGATTGCTGTGTGTTCAAGGCTAGCCTGGGCTACATAATATGTTCAAGACTAGTCTGGACTGTAGAGTGAGCCCTGTCGGAAAAAAAAAAAAAAAAAAAAAAAACAGAGGCAGGGGCTGGAGAAATGGCTCTACAATTAAAGGGAGCACTTGCCTAGCAAGTGCTTACGTAAGTGCTAAGTACCCAAGCCTATTCCCCAGCACCACATAAACCTGGCGTGGTGGCGCACGCCTGTTATCCCAGCTCTTGGGAGGCTGAGACTGTAGGATAGCTGTGAGTTCAAGGACAGCCTGGGCTCCATAGTGAATACAGGACCAGCCTAAGCTATAGAGTGAGACCCTGTCTCAAAAACAAACAAACAACAGCAACAAAAAACAGAGGCAGTATGGGAAAAACCAGTTCTAGGTTCAACCCATGTTTAAGTCTCAGCTCTGGTCAGGAGTGATTAAAAAAAAAACAGCATAGCTTCGTGGATCCTTAGTTGACTTACATGCAAATATAGTAATAGCAGTACCTCATTAGTGGTTGGGAGGATTAAATGACCTAATTTAGGTTGTCTGAAATAAAAAGAGTGTCTCAAAAGCACTGTGTTGTAATCAAGGTTCTGCAGGACTATGAGGAGGGCCACAGAAGTAAACATTGGCTTTCCTTCAGCAGGGAAGGTACAGGTGAGAAGGAAACCTCTCCACCCCCAGGGTCACAGGAAGATTATAGCACATGAGCCCGGGTGTCAAGCTTGCTTGGACAGTAGTAAAAACAAGAAGTAGGAGGTGGTGTTTCTGACTTCCTCCTTTTTTTAATTTAAAAAAAATTTTTTTTTTCTCTTTTTTTTGAGATAGGGTCTCGCTCTGCTGGTCCAGAACTCACTGTGTATCCCAGGCTGGCCTCAAACTCGTGGCAATCCTCCTGTCTCAGTCTCCTGAGTACTGGGGTTACAGGCATGCACCACCACACCAGCTTTATGTGGAGATGGGGAATCAATCTCAGAGCCTTCCGATTGCAAGGCAAGAGCTTTAACCTCCTGTCCCCTGGCTTCCTCCTTTAATCATCTTTTTTGACTTGCAGAGAGAAACCCAGTGAGCGAATTTACTGTTCTGTCTTGGTGCAGCTTTGTGCATGCTTCTTTTCTGGATGCCTTTAGTTTGTTCATCTTTGGGCTATTTCCTATAATGGTTTTCAGACCTCTTTCTAAACAAGAATAAAGTTTTCCTCACTAAGTTAGAAAATAGAGAAACAAGAGTGCCGCTTACATGATTTTATGTGGATGAGTTTATGCATATGCGGTGATACTGTGCAGTTTTGTGCTTAAAGGGGTATTTAGAAATTGCCTTTTTTTAAGAAAACATTTTTGCAATGTTGGGGCTTGAGGCCAGGGTCTTCATACTGAACTATACCCAGCCTGTTTAAGCTTTGATTTTGAGACAGGGTCTTGCCAAGTCACTGAATTTTCCAGGCTGACCTTGGACTTGTCATCTTGCTGCCTCAGCTTCCCTCATTGCTGGGGTTATAGACCTGTGTCACTGGCTTGGCTGAAAAGTGCCTTTTCGGTTTTGGGAAATTTTATTTTAATTGTAACAATCCACTTAAATTACCTTGGTTTCTTAGAAACTATTTAAAGGCTTGTTTTAGTAGAAAAAATTATCATTATGATTTATAGAATACATGCTCATTGTAAACATTTTCCTTATATTGGAAGTGTGGAACATGAAAAAACATTCTTTGTAATTCCAATCTGAGCAGGTTTAAATCTCCAGTTGCAGGATTTGGACTTAGGGCAGTTCATGCCAGATCAAGGACAGACATGTAACTACTCTGGGTACTTAGTGCAAACAAGGCTCAACATTGCCAGCCTAGTTTTTTTTTTTTTACCTCCTGACAGGGCCCAGACCCTGCCTTCTGCAGGCTCTACTGTCTTTTGTTTTGTGTGCTTACTGCCTTAAGGATGTTGCTGGCTGCCGTCCTTCATTCACTCAGCTTTTATCCTACAAACGCTGGAAGGAAGTTCTCTGGGCCCTGTGCTGTGCTCCAGGCTCAGGGTAGAACTGCAGACCCAGTGAGCAGACAGTTCTAACCCCCAGCCAGGCAGGTCAGCAAATATTTATGCAGTTACTCACTAAGTGCTAGGTTTTCAGGTGGGTGTTGGAGATAGCATAGCACAAGTTAGAGCCCTGGCCACCCAATGCAATGAGACAGTGAAGCCACAGACATTTTCAAGGACTGTTGAGTGCTATAAAATCAATAAAGTGGTATCAGGAGTTCTAGGTTGGAGATTGAGGCTAACGTGATCAAGGACGACTTTCTTGGGGATTTAATATTTGAGCTTGGAGCCGAATGTTGAGAAGGAAGCAGCCACTGATGACCTGAAAGAGGTCTTTGAGAGAAGGGAATGAGGAAGACAGAAGGGAAATAAGGCTGAAATTCTCAGATCGCATAGGGCCAGGTAAGGAGTTTTGTGTTTTATAAGGGCAGCACAGGGTCTGTGAGAGAAGCATAGAGATTGGAGCACTTGCCTAGCAAGCACAAGGCCGTGGGTTTGAGCACCCAGCACCACATAAGCCAGGCATCATGACTACACCTATAATCCCATCACTTGGGAAGCTGAGGCAGGACTGTGAGTTTGAGGCCAGTCTGGGCTGCAGAGCAAGACCCTGTCTCAAAAAGAAAAAGAAAGAAAAGAAAAAGGCAGTGAGAGCTATCCAGGAATAGTGGGGCAGTAGGATGGCCTGATACAGCTGTGCCTGGTATAGTGGATTGTGCGATGGAGGGAGTGACTGAGTCAGGTGGGAAGTTAGGGTGCAGTGAGGTTTGGGACGGCCGTGGCAGTGCCAGAGGGGTCCTTTTCAGGGTACGTTTGGGAGATGGAGTTTACATGACATAGTGAAGAACTGAAATTGAATGTGCGTGAGAAGGAAAGGTAAGAGGAGTTGAGGCTTGAGCAGCCGGCTGGCACCTGTTGGGCTGAGGAGTGGTGAAGGACGTGTAGACAGATCCTCCCGGTGCAGCGTCAGGTTCTGGCTGTGCAGTCTGGAGCTTGGGGAAGTGGTCTAGGCAGGAGCTTCTGGGTCACTGTGTATCACCTGTGAACTGAGATGACACAGGGCACTCAGGGAGTAGGTTTGTTCCCCTACCATAGGAGTTTCAGTAAGGAATCCGTTAGGGCCAGACATTGGGCATAGGCCTCTCCGCACTAAGATGGATAGCTGGGGAAAAGGAATTCCCAGGGAAATAGCCAGGAAGCAGATGAGTGTGGAACCTGAGAGGGGAGAGTACTCAGGGAGTGATAGCCTATGTCCGGTGCTATGACAGAGAATAAATCCTAGCCAGAAAATTGATCTCCAGCTTTGGCCATGTGGTTATTAATTGCCCTAATCAAGAGAGTGGAGGAGGCAAATGACTAGCCTGGAGCCCCCAAGAACCAGAGCTGATGTGGGCAGAGTGGCTAGCACTTTAAAGGGCTTTGCTTTAAGAGGAAGTGGAGAATCGAGGCATTAGTGGCACAGGGACACACTGCAGCAGGCCCCGGCATGGAGGGAAGATTGGTTCTGTTTTGTTTGAGTGGCATTAGAGCACATTTGTCTGCTGGTGGGAATGGCGGGGATGACCCAAGAGTGAGGCACAGCTGATCATGTGCAAGACATGGGTTGTGGCCCAGTCATACCTAGGATGGCAGAATAGAGTAAGACGCAGAGCCCCAAGAATGGCTGGTTTGGGATGGAATCAGTTGCTTTCTTCTACCCAAGCCCAGTGGTACTCTGGGAAGCTAAAGCAGGAGATCACAAGTTTGAACCTGGCCTGGGCAGTTTAGCAAGAAGATGGTGTCTCAGAAGTCAAAAGTGAAATAAAGTCTGGATATGTCGCTCAATATAAAGGCCCTGAGCTCAACCCCCAGTACCACAAAGGAGAGAGGGAGATTTTCTTCCAGTGTACTAACAGAACAAGCCTGTGTGTTAGGTTGCAGGTAGGGATGTAGAAGTGTGGGATGAGAAGGTTAATTCTGAACTGTCAAAGAGAGAAGTTGAGGGTTGTTAGTGGACAGTGGCTGCTGTGTGTGTTCACAGTGAGAGAGCCACATGAGCAAGCAGCTCAGTACCCTTTGGAGGCTCCAAATGTACTAAAAGCCGAACTCCCTGGCCAGGCTAAGAAACCCTGGGTGGTGAGCATGTGAGCCTAGAAGATTCAGAATCTCCATAGTTTTGACTAGAGTGTTATCAGAGCCTGGGGTAGGAAACCGGGTCAGGTCTCTGAGCCTTCTTAGAGGAGGCAGAGGAGTTTGCCAGAAGCCGCTGAGGAGGGCACCCCTGCATGCAGCCTGGAGGACGGTCAGTGAGAGCAGGAGATGGGGCCAGATGCCCTCATCCCGAAATAGGCTTGTGCTGTGGAGCAAAGGGTTGTCCTGGTGGGTGAGTGAAAAGTCACTGTGACAGCAGCTTGGGAAGTGACTAGGCATGTGGTAAGCTGGAAGTGGCGGCTGGGCGGGCACAGGGCCTGCCTCCTTAATGTGATATTCTTGAGTCTCTAGATAATGATACAATGAGAAAGTACAGTTTTTAAAATACATTAGAAAAATCGAAAATGGCTTTTTTCCTCCTGGTGAAATCTTTTAGTGGTTTCTATTTGCACTTCTCCATTTACCCACCATATATTTACTGAGCACCTACTCCAGCTGGGTATTGTTCTAGTTTTCAGAAACAGCAGCAGATAGAAGTGCCTTAAGAGAGCTTCTGTTTTAGTGGGAGACAGGAAACAATTTTTTTTTAAAAGTTCAAAATACAAGTCAGGGCCAGTGGTGCAGGCCCGTAATCGCAGCACTGAGCGAAGCTGAAACAGGAAGATCAAGCCTGGCCTGGCCATTTGACAACTTAGTGAGACCCCGTCTCAAAATGAAAAGATGAGCTGGAGGTGTAGCTTATTGTGAAGACCCTAGACCTGATCCCCAGTCCTGAAAAAAATAAACTGTCAGATTATGACTTTGAAAAGAGAAAGACGGAATGTGTGTTTCTCATTACAGTGGGGTGAGACAGGAGGCACAGTAGCACTTCCCTGTAGTCCTCAGCTCTCTGGGGACTGAAGCAGGAGAATAGCAAGGATAGCAAGTGCTAGGTGACCTGACACCTTAACAAGACCCTGTCTCAAAATAAAAATAAATACATGAAAAGTGAGGAGACGCATTGGGATCAGTTTCCAGTATTGCAAAAATAAAAAATGAAGTGGCGTGAGATGGTGTTTTCTGAGCCAACACTTGTAAGAGGCAAAGGTGGCAGCAGCTCCTCATATCATTGCCCACGGGAAGCCAAGTCTCATTCATCAAGATGTAGGTGGCAGCACATGTATATTCCAGGCCCCGCCCCGGTGACCTGCCCCTTCTGGGTCCAGCCTCAGTGTTCTGCACCTTTCAGGTGTGGTTATAATCCAGTTCACATACTTGCAACCCACTTCTCTGACCAGGCTCCAACCTTACAGTAGCACATGGTTCCATAGACAATCCATAACATCCAAGTATGGGAGACTTTTGGGGATGTTCCAGATCCAAACCACAATTCTCTCTCTCTCTCTCTCTCTCTCTCTCTCTCTCTCTCTCTCTCTCTCTCTCTCTCTCTCTCTGTGTGTGTGTGTGTGTGTGTGTGTGAGAGAGAGAGAGAGAGAGATCACTTCATAACCTTTACTAAAGTTGTCTATTGCTTTGCAGTGCCAGTTTAAAACAAGCTATTTTGCTTGATTAAAGTGCTTAGTTTTTGATTTAGGGTGTAAGGAATTCTCATGATAGCTTTTTACATGGGTCTTAGGTAAATTGGCCAAGTTGTCCTGGAGGAGGAAAATAATCTAGACCACCCACTAGTGATCTTCTTGAAGGAGCTGGGTAGTGTTTACTGCAGTAGTGTTCCATCCATTTCATCTTCTGGTTGGTTTTAGGTGTTCATCTTTGTTTCCTGTGTTCTAGTGTTTTGTTGTTTTGTTTGTGTATGCTGTAAAGAAAAAAGTGGTTTTGCTTTTGGAATAACTGGCTATGGCCAAATAAATGGCATTGTTCCTGAATCTGTCTCTTATATCACTGGGGTTTTCTTTCCCAAGATAACTCTATCCTTTATTTCAGCCTCTGTGCAAGATGTTTATTTTCTCCCTTCACTTTATGTCTGTTTCGAGGCCTTTTTCTCTGCGCTGATGAATGGGTGGGGTGTACTAGATACTGCTCAGAGCTCACGGGCTACACTTTCTGCACTTCTCCTGTTCCTTAGTCCCTTGTCTGATGAGCTTTTCATTGTTAACTGGCAGCTGCGATGGCTGTTTCTTCAAAAGATCTTGTGTTTGGTCAGTGTTTTCTTGAAAACTGGTGGCTGTGCTGAAAATAATCTGTTTTGTGTGAGCTTATAATCTATCCATGAATCATACTTTTATTGTAGTGATAGTTATGCCAGGGTAATAACACAGTTTTTTGTTCATCAAATCCCAGAGCACTCTTTGTAGAAATTTTATGAAGATCCTGGCTTTTTGTCCTCACTGGTAATACTGAAATTGAAGCAGATGTAGGATTTTCACAAATGGCTATTAAAAATTATGAAAACTGGAGAAATCCAGATAACTGTATGGCTTGCATATTCATTTTATTTGCATGGGAAAATGCTTTAAAAGAATAACTAAAACTGAAAAATTAAGCATCTTAGTACTTGGTATAAAGTAACAGGAGTAATAGTATCAGCAGCTGGCATTGGCTCTAGCTCTTCTTACGTATCAGGCATGGAGCAGAGAACTTTGCATGGATTGCCTCGGTGCTTCCAACACTGGTGTGATGCAGCCACTTACCTTTAAAAAGAGGCAGCGGAAGCTCTGGTGAGTTAACTTGCCAAAGTCATACAGCTGATGAGTCAAAGCTGCGATGCCTGTCTGGATGTCTCCAAACTTAGTTCCCTGATCTGTCAGCTCTCTAGTCACTTGTTTCTGTATGTGAGCTGCCATTGATGAGGGTTACCTGTAACAGGATTTAGGTTTTGGTAGATTTACTAAGCACACGCTAGGCAGCAGTTTAACATGAAGAAAGTGGTGTGGTTGATGTTTTAGGAATTAGTAGCAGAAGGGCGGCTCGGTGGGGAGACTCTCTCTCGATCTCACACTTTAGTCCATGAAAAGATTCATCCAAAATCCACATGTGCATAATTTACAGAACACACAGTAGAGAAATGATTAACTCGCAAAGACAAATCATAACACTTGAGAAAGATAAAAAGAGAGCCAGGCCCAGTGGCAGAGGCCTGGTAACCCAGCATTCTCAGAGTCTGAGGCCGGAGGATCCTAAGTTTGAGCCCAACCTGTGTACTTGTGAGACTGTCTCAGAGTAAAACTGAGCTCAGTCCCCAGTGCTGCACCCCCCCCCCCCCCCCCCCCCCCCCCCCCA